>JZLH01S0330842.1:41911-56920 GCA_001188425.1 Eucidaris tribuloides | reverse complement strand
CATGATGCCTCCGGCAACTTCGTTGCGGAGGCATAAAAAAATGTAACTTTAATGATTTCTGATTTTGGAGTCCAAATATATTTTTATACCCGTAACTGCGGAATTGCCCACAATACTGCCCTACTTTGGCAAAAGGAAACAACAGTCAAATCACTCAAATTTAAGTTATTGGTGTTTTGGAAACATCCAATGCGTGCCTGAGTTTAGGCAAAATTGAGCAAAGAAATAGTCTCTCTATTGAAACATATTTAAGTGGAAATACCGCAAAATCACATTGATGCCCATGTTAATTACAAACACAAATTGCTCATTTATGGGAATCGACTCCACGTTTGTCACTTGCTGCTTTTTGCTAAAGGTAGAATACAGTGTGACCCTATTTATCCAGTGTAAAGAGCTCTATCCAATACTGCGCGAATATAAATTTTGATATCCGTGCTTGGCTTTGCTAGATCCGGTCATATATGTCTTCGATACAGGTACAGAGCTGCCAACATTGAGATGATAGAATCCAGAAGATTTCGCAGAGGCACGATTTTGTGAGGGAGCAGCTGAACGTTGTCCCACGGGTGGGAATTTTGTGTAGCAAAACACATTAAGAAACAACATTTGATAGTAACCGACAGCTGTCTAAACCATCAAAACTGTTAGCAGATGAATAAAATGCAAATTATTGTTAGAGAGATTTCATGAATTGTCATTGACAAAAAATATACTTCAGGCAATACAGTAGATTTATGTTAAAAGAAAATGATTTTTGAAATAATTCATAAAAAAATGCATTTAACATGAAAATACCTCTATTGTCCAGAGGGGGGGAGGGGCTGCAGTAGTGGTAGATGAGCTTGCCTGGCCCTGCAAAGACTTATATGTGGCCTGTTTAAAGTCTCTGAGTGATTCCTGTGAAAACTGCCTTTTGTAGCAAGGCACAGCAAAAGGCATGATACTCTCCTTTCTTTGATCTTGTCACACAGTCCCATTCCGCATGAAAATTATCTTTATACTTCGAAAAGTACTTTGCCTTCTTGGTCTTGGAATTTGATGATTCCATGGTCACTGACGATGCGATGGTGTGGATGAATCGCACAGTCGCCCCGGTCAACAACGTCAGCTCACATGCACACTGTGAGTGCGACCGTCACGGAAAATTCCGAAGAGAAAATGTCCATATCCGATCAAAGTAGGCGACAAAATCTCCACTTCGCTTCTGTTCTTCAAGATACTAATTGTCACTAAAATTATTCCTGAATGTCGGGGAGTAATCCACTCGTAAATCCCATCGCTGATCCACAGTTTCAGCTTGAAAAAATGAAAAATGCCTCGCAGTGATCGTGCGTGGACTTCTGTACTCATACTCATAGCATTGCATGCATGCGCATGCAGCTGCAGAACCGGGAAAAAAACGGCTTGTTAGACTACTTCACCAGTCGTTTAGTAACATTATATTCATTTACATTGGAAATCAACGTACGATTATATAAACACTGGGATAAGTTACTGGGTAAAATGAAAATCTGATTTATATTGGAAATCAACGTACGATTATATAAACACTGGGATAAGTTACTGGGTAAAATGAAAATCTGATACAGAGGTTCCATGTTGGTGTATGGGAGTTGAACATGCTAGACTCGTAAAAACAGTCGTTTATACGAATTTTACAATTTAACAGTTAAAAATCCCGATTATCCGGGAGATTTTGGCATGGGGTCTGGAGAACGGGAGATTGGATCAAAATCCAGTATTCTCCCGCAGGATCCGGGAGACTTGGCAGCTCTGCAGGTATTCCGTATACCTTCTGCTAATCAATGAAATATCAAACTCGTGCAGTGAGTAGATAATTATGTAGAGCCTGAATTTCAACTCCGCTCCTGAGATGCACTCCAGCCCTTCAGTTCTCACAACCGACAATATACCATTCAGCAGTAGAGGGCACGCGTGCCCAAGAGAATTATCACCAACAAACTTCCAGTTTCATATACATTAACCCAGGTTGAGAATTAAAACAGTTACGTAAAAATGATTGATTAAAAATTTGTGGCATACTGTATACGCCATATATTTCGCGTCCATATATTTTTGTGATTTTGCTTCAAGACAGGGAATTTGCGAAAGTACATTTTCATGATTTTATTGAATTTGCATTCACTTTGAGCAGAAATATCAGAAAGTGAAAATTTTCGCGTGCAGTAAGTCTTGAAATTCACGAAAATAAAACCACCACGCAATATTCAGTGTATACAGTATACCCAACAAATTCTGATTCTACCTGTAAAGGTCAAATGAAATCATAACACAAATTTGTGATCTGCAGCCATATTTAGTAAAATCATGAATTTTGCAAAATCCCCTGTGTAACATCTATGGAAGCTAGAATAAGCTGGTCACACCAGTGGAACCACTATGCAATCTGTGCATGTGCACAATGATGTACTGTTTGGGCTGTAGCGCCCTCTATTGTCAAACACACTCCACTGCTTCAATTACTGTGTGATGCAATTGGAGCCCACATCTTCAGCGTACTTGTCTGATATCAAGCTCCTGAGTAGATCAATGTCACTTCGTAGATTTTGGACCTGAGACAGTCTCGCTACAAGGGCATCTTCGCTCGCCGATCGGTCATCTTCGTGGTCGGCAAAGGACATGGCAGATGAAGCTGTTATAAAAACGAAAATAAGTTGAAAAGTGTAATTTGTACATTCTGGTAATGTGACAAAAATGTAGAGGAATTTCAGCCAATTTCAGCAAGCTTTGAACATATTCACTGGTAAACATATTATTTTGAACGCAATTTACTTAAAAGTAGGGAATCTCATTTGCAACCCGCCCACAACACAGCAAAACATTATTCATGCCCTTAGGCTACTTATAAAGGGCTTGCCTGTGAAATTTGAAGATCAGAAATTACTTTTGAAATATAAGCAAAAAATAATAATTGAGTAGTGTATGCTCTAGACACACAGTTTCAATCTCACTTCAAAATACACTTGGTGTAGGTAGATATTTAGGGTGTCTTGTAGTTAAACAGGGGCAGATGAGTGTAATGTGTGGTACACAAGGAAGAGAATCTTATTCATGCATTTATCAACAGGGAGCCAGTGAAGAAGGCGAAGGACTGGTGTAATGTGGGTGGTTTTCTTGATGTATGTGAGTAATCTGGCAGCACAATTTTGAAGACGTTGTATTCTTGAAAATGAAATGTCTCTCTGTGGTAGGTTACAAAAAAGTGAGTTACAAAAATCAAGATGGGAGGAAGTGAGGGCATGAATCAACTGGATGGATGAACCACCAGGACGGACAACCAAAAAACATGACGCCTCTAGCACCCTCGGTGCGGAGGCAAATAAATATGTCAAAGGTCGTGACCTACGTCGGAATCCCAGCAGCAGGGACATGTTGGGTTCCTTTCCCTCCACCCTCTGGCTGCACAGCTCAACCAGTTGCTGTAGTTCCTGGACGCAGGAGCTGATCTCCTTGACCAGCTGGTGGGTACGACGGGCCCGGTCAAAGGTCGCGACCTTCTCCAGGTCCCTGACCTTTTCTTGCAGCGACAGGTTGTGATCGTACATCTCCTGACTCTGGGCTGCCAGCTGTATGCAAGGGGAAACAAATTTTCTTATTACTATAAAGGCAGAGTAAAGAAAGGTACATAAAAATAAAGTTTTCAAAATTTGGGAGTCATATGTTGTAAATTTGTCAAAATATCAATGATAAATCATTTGAAATAGGTCGTACTTGCTCAACTTGTAATTTGAAATGAAAGTCTAGGTTTCAGACACTGGATGTAGGTTTGCCCACTCATTTCAAATTTGGCCGAGTCCAACCTAGCAAAAATTGCTCAACAATTGACCAAATTTTACTGGTGTGTGTTTTTGACCTTGTACGCTTTGATCAGCAAGTATTCGGTTTTCACTAGATGATACACAAATCAGGCGTGTCAGTCAGGCTGTGTAAAATTCTGTTTCAATTTTATCACGATCTATTTTCACAAAACCTGATTTCAGTTGGTAAATAACTTTAAAGATTTAACTCATCTTTATATCAAACTTAAACATTCAGTTTCTAATGTTTGACATTCTTTTTCGAAAAGACAATCTGCATATTTAGCTGGTGGAAATTCAAATGCCTGGGACTAACAACATGATTTAATTTAACAGACACAGATGCAGCATTGCAATATAATGCAAGTAAAAGTGCAAATTATCATCTATAAAAAAAACATACAAGATACCTCATCCAAAATCGACACTCTTCGTGGGGTAAATATTGCCTGAGATCATATCTTCAAAATTCATACTCTGTAAAATGTTCACTATAGCCAAGATGAACCCAAATTTGCTAACGTAATACTGATTCCATTCACTCCTTGGATGCAGCAATACCATCAACAAAACTTTGGCTAGTATGAAGACTACATACACTGTAAATGAAACCTAACCCCAACACCAGCACTGTGATAAATCCTCACCTCCTTCATGGACTTCTTCATGTCCTCCATCGTTTGCTCCTTCTCCCCAATCTCCAGTCTCAAGGCGGTGGCAACACCCTCTTCCTGTTGGAGACGAGATTCAGCATCTTTCATATCTTTCTGGTGCTCTGAGTGGACTTGATGGAGTTGCCTCTGCTTCCTCTCAATGATCTGGTGAATGATGGAAACCAATGAGGCGAAAGATCATCATCATCATTATCATGGTTATCAACTTATCATCATCATCATCATCATCATCATCATTATCATCATTATCATTATCATCATTATTGTCATCACCATCACCATCATAACCATCATCATTATTATGATTATCATCATCATCATCACCAACACCATCATCAACATGATTATTATCATTACCACACTATAATCATCATCATCCCCATCATCATCATCATCATCATCATCATCATCATCATCATCATCATCATCATCATCATCATCACCACCACCATGATCATTATAATCATCATTATCATCATCATCAACAACATCATCACCATCATCACCATCATTATATCACCATCAACATAATCTTCATCATCATCATCATCATCACCATCACCATCATAACCATCTTCACTTTTATCTTCCTCATCAGCACTGTCATCCTCATCATAATCATCATCATTACTATCCTCATCACCATCATCATCATTGTCACCATCACCACAAATCTATTCCTTCTAGATATAAAAATAGCCAAAATAAAAATCATTGTTATGGGCCTGGTTGACAACCTCCATCCTACTAACCTTTTTCAACTCGGACACGCTGGTGTTCAGCCCCTCCTCCTTGGCTCTTAGCTGGTCAAGCTCCACCTTGCTGCATAGCTCCAGGTCTGAGGGGTCTCCACCCTTCTTGGCTCCAAGAGCTTGCTGGAGCTTGGACATTTCTCTCTTCAAGCTAGAAAAGTGACAATAAATCATGAAACAGAGAAGTTACTTCTGTTTCAAGTATATCTCTAGATCAACCATTTCTCCAGTAATTTTGAAATGATGATCTAGCTCTACCCTGCTTCGCAGTACCAGGTGTGACGGATCTCCACCCTTCTTGGCTCCAAGGGCTCGCTGCAGCTTGGACATTTCCCTCTTCAAACTGGAAAAGTGACAGTAATTCACTAAACAGTAAAATCAGTTCGGTTTTGAATATATCTGTAGACTAACCATTCCTTCAGCATCTATGAAACGGAGTGTAAATATGCTCTTCACATTCATTGGAATGGGTTTGCAAGACTTATTTTACCACACTATCGACTGCACAATCGCTATCGCAATCACTCATAATGGTAGCTTGTGTGATTGAAATCTGTCACTTTAAAGAGAACAACACAAAGGAACAAATTGGTAACAAAACATCGAAATTCAGAAAATATACATCCTGAATGCAAAGACAGATATTAAATAAAGGATTGGCATGTAATTTTACACAAAATAGTGAGATTTTTTAAACACATTTCTAAATTTTGTCCCTGATTAGTGGATTCTATTTTTACAGCATTGAGTGTGTAGTCTTGTGTTTTGAAAATTTTACCATCACTTCATTTCCCTACTTACTGGTAATTAGGTCAAGGTGAAACTTTTTTGAAAAAAAAAATTCCTGGTTGGCTGGATATTGATACAGCTCTAATTAAATTGGTGGTGCCTCCATAATATCAACTCAAATTGAAGACAGCCCTGTAAAGAACCCCCATAACCCATTGAAGACTAGACATAAGATACCTTGCCTCGAGGTCTATGAAAAATGCATGCCAAAGCAAAATCAAACCATCTTCAACAAGTTAATGTGCCCCTATCCCAAGGTTACAGCACTACTGTGCTAATCTCCATTGTGCCAGCCCCTAACCCCCACCCCCCCCCTCGCCAAGTTCACTGGAGATTGTATGATAGATATAGGTGAAAACAGGTAAAGTCAAAGGATGTGTCATAACAATACAATGACAATGCAACACATGCGTGCAATATGCACTTGGCAATTAAAAGCCCACTGTCATGGGTCAAGTCAATGACAGAGGGGATGTGAACTTTTCTCAAAATACAGGCAAATATTCATGAATACAGACTGTTGCCGTGTGATAGTCTACATACTGCCGGAGAAAAACAAATGTTGTATTTCACCCCATCACCATCACTGATTCTGTTGCATTACGGGTATCATTAAAGTTCTATTTTCATAATTTAAGTCAGAAGAAGGCATTGTTCTATTCCCTCATGAGAGTGGACCTTTAAAGAGTTAATCAAAACAAACCTCTCTACTTTCAGCCTCAACTCATGACATTTCTCTTCGTGCATGGTGGCCTCCATCTTGGCCTTCCTCCCCTTCTGTTTAGCCTTGGCTAGTGATGTTTCCAGGCTGACGATGCGTTCCTCCAGCAACACCTCTTTCTGTCGAAGACTCCCAATGTGAGGGTAATGAATCAAGGATGACAATCTTGGAAGCATGAATACTGAAATATGCATATCAAGGGGGTATTTTGGGGGTGTCCAAACACCTCTCTTTGAGGAAGAGGGGTGTTTTAACACCCTAATTTTATGTAAAAAAAAAAAAAAAACTCTTTTCATGGAAAACACCCCCCAACTTTGTACTGAAAATAATATAATTTAATTTTTGAATAATCATTTACATGAGGGGTAACCAAGATAAGTATTCATTACTTTAGTTATCCCATCCACATCTTGTACGTATATGCTTTACTTTCTGTATTATTATTTGCTAGATTTGTAAATACTTTCTGCACTCTGATATTTGTATTTTAATACTTTTTATCATGATTGTATACAAAAATGAAATGATAACATCCCTTTTAGCCATGGAAACATGTGCCATGCAAGATTATATGGACTCCAAAATTTTTGGAACTTTTTGGTACACACAAGTTTTTGGTGCCCCCACCCCTCCACTGAGCAACTTTCCAAGAAAAATGTTGGACTGAGGATTTGGGTTTTGAATTTTTGGTTTGCACCCCTTCTCCCCACAACTCCCCCCCCCCCCGGTGCCTTTTCTGCCGCTGGCCTGTCTGTGAAAACTTTGAAAGTTTTATTCGAGTACACTTTAAACATACGTGATCCCCACTACAGCTAATAAGGGAACTTGTTGCAACATCCTAAACTAAAGTAACAAACTTGAGATAAGGGTAATTTTTATTGCTTGGTGTATCTTGAGTGATATTTTGATTGACAAAATACAATAAATGAGGAAATTTTCACAACGTATATCCTTGTAGTCTTCACTGAAAGTTATGAGAATAAGTCACAATTCATATTTTATTTTTAATCACTTTTATTCTAATTTTCTATGGGAGGCAAAATTCTGAAGTTTTAATATCAAATAAAAATAACTATGTACAACACCAATATAAAATTTCATAGTCAGTGCAAAATCAAAAGTAGTACTATGCTTGGAGTCAGATCATGATACACATTGCTGATTACGGTGACAAGCATGAGTGATTTTCAAGCCTGTTTTTCTCCTAAACATGAAGACCTCAAATTTATGTGTTGAATGAATTATCATAACTTATCATAAAGATGATCTATTGCTGCCACCCGTATATGTTTCAACTCATTTGGTTTGAGGCTTTTCAAGTGCTCCCAATCATGTTATTGCCCTAAGTCGGTACACATGACCAACAACCACAGTCACAAATTTTGTTACCATATTTTGTCAGATTACAAAGGATATTATTTCTGTGTTCTGTCGATGTTCATCCACGGTAGGGAGGTCAGTCATATATCTCTCGATTCGGCCAACTTTCTTCTCGAGTTTTGAGTAGCTTTTCTTGCTGGCTTCCAGTTGTGACTTGGTGTCACTTAATTCGGCTTCTTTACTTTTGAGCTGTAATCATTACAAGATGACAATTAGAAGAAAACTAGAGCAGTTCGACTGCGCGCAGTCGATGGGTATGCCTCCGCAGCCTGCACTCCAATCCAATTGATGTAATTTGAAAAGCTTCAAGTTACCATGGTAGCAAGACCAATTAGATGAATAAGCATAATCATAAGCCCATGTGACCTTTGACCAAGTTACAGTAAAATCCAATTTAAGCCGCTCTCAAGTTATCGCGGTAACGAGCCCAAATCAGACATATTTAAGGCCCGGTGACCTTTGACCTTTGACCTTTCAGCTCCAAAATCTAATCAGTTCATTGGTGGCTCATAGTACATACTTGGTCCTAGTTACATCAAAATCCGATTGGGGGTTCTCAAGTTATCGCGGTAACGAGATCCGGTAACGGACGGACGGACGGACGGACGGACGGACGGACGGACGGACGGACGGACAACCCGAAAACATGATGCCTCCGGCAACTTCGTTGCGGAGGCATAAAAAATAGCAATGACTTTTATGATTCAAAGGCTGTCAGAGGGCCTTGTGTGAAAATGTGATGCTATTGTAGGAATGAAACAATACAATATACTCCCCTCATTTTAAATTATAAACTGATATATACAAAATGCGTAAAAAAGAATCAAATTGCCTATGCATAGGCATGAGGTAGCTCCACATTTTAATCATATCATATCATAATATATTTTGTTACATTATATTGATTTATATCATATTATATCATATCATATCATACCCTTCAAAGCGCCACGATGGAAACACTAACAACTAACAACTAACAATGAAACAGAACAGTATTTAATTGGTGGGGAAAAACAGATTTCCTGTGAAAGTGCAGGCTAGAGAAATATAAACAAATATATGAACGTAAAAGTATAAATATGCAAATACATAATGTATGCAGAGTGTGATCAGTTAATGTCACGGACGGACATTTTAAAAAATGACCATTATTTCAGGTCTAAGGAAAAATGTGGTAAGATATGAAGGGTTGCTTTATGATTTATTGTGGAGGCTATCACTAGAGGTACTGAATTATGCAAAATATTTCCGTAGGCCTTCAATAATAGTCATTTTTGAAAGTGTCCGTCCGTGACATTAACTGATCACACTCTGCATGAACATGGTTTGTTGTGTGTACACTCAACATAAGCCATCACCATAATATGAATGAGTGAACACACTGAGCTCTTTTACAAACTGTCATTAATCTTTTAGAATATGTACATTTCTAACCTTTTTCAACCCTCAAATTCATGATACCAGTCAGAACAAAGTACTAATTTTTCTCAAGTCTGGATTTTACATTTTTTCACAAAAGTGATTTTGCTCTAATTCAAGCATATCACATCAGCCAATTTTTGGTTTCAATGGGAGAAGAGACCCAAAAGCCAGTGTTTCTCAACGATTATTTGTTGAAGTGGCATATTTGATGTTGAGAATTTGTACTGTGCCACTATCCAACTCGCGAAGCGAGCACAGCGTCTCAGCGTGGGGTCCAGGGGCCCGCTTAAGTGCCCATGGCAGGGGTCGAAGGGGCAAAGCACCCCCTCCCCAAGTTTTTAAATACAAGGCCTTTAAAGAGGCCCAGAATGGCTTTAATTACTATAAACAGCATAAAAATTTTTTTAAAAAAATACACAATTTATTATTTTTTTTCATAGCGGCTTCCATGCATCACTTCGGAAGGCCCGATGCGCCAAAGTGGCATGCGCACCACTGTTTGATAACCCCTGCCCTAAGCTATCCAAGATGGCAACAATTTCCTGAAAAAAGGGTTCTGAAATATTCATTTTAGAGTTTTTCTAACTGTAATCTTTTTGTGGAAGCACTGCACATGGTATATATACACAACATAGACATATATCTGACTTGAGAAATCACAATATTCAGTACCTGTTTTTTCAATTCTGAAAGTAAGCTCTCGTTTGTATGTTGCGACTCCTTCATGGCTTCTTGGGCTAATTTCATTTCATACTCCACCTCCCTGAAAAACAAGAAATAGTTCCGAAATTTGAAAAATCAAGAAAGTTGTAATTGGAAAAAGCAAGGTACTTTCAAGATTACAGAAATTATAAATTGGATTATTAAATGATAGAAGGCACAGCATATTATTACTACCAAAAAAAATCCACATAGGTTACATTACAGTATCCAGGGATGGAGTTGAGGCCAAATTTTGGCGGCCTTGGCCTTGGCCTCGGACTGAGCCGCGTGTACAAAGTCTAGGGGAAAAATATATTTGCAGCGGCCTCGTGACTTGGAAAGGTCGGCCACATCTCCATCCCCAATATATTTACTACATAATAACACTTGGGAATAAGTGAATAGCACTACTTATTTTCACTTTAATGTAATAAATACATATTATTTTTTAAACAAAGAACAGAATAAACATATGGACATCAGAATACCAAACTTTTTGAGCTGTGTTCCAAACACATTACATGCAAGTTAGAAAAACAACATTACCAAATTGTTCTGAACAAAATCTGCATTGCAATGCATTGCATATCGAAAACCAATGTATTGTTGGACAATCCACAGTCTCCCACCTATGTCAAAGTATTAAGCCCACTATAATGTATGCAAATTTTATGCATACTTTTCTGACAAAGATTGCTCTTGACAACCTGATAGCTTGCTGGACAGATCAACAACTAATGAATGCAAGTTGCATTTTCATTATTGAAACTGTATTCATAAAAACAGATGAAACAGCTCATCACCAGGCTTCTGGTGAAAAAATATGCATAAATTTGAATATATTACCAAAGCAGTCTACTGTAATATATTTTTACGGACAGACGGACTGATGAATATTGAAAAAATTACGTCACATTTTTCAAGAAAATAAGTGGAATATCAGATGGGTGTGCTATATTACCCCAGTTTTCTGTTGAGTTGTTCTCCTTCCGCTACCTTGGCTGTCGATACTTCAGCTAGCTGAGCTCTCAGCAATGCTATCTCATACAGATATTCCTAGTATGATAAAAATATAAAAACAAAATTAGCTGTAATTTCCAATATCATTGATTTCTAGTCATGTACAGTAAACAACACATAAGTTTCCAAGATCAAGACCTCAGAAAGTTGGTCTTAGAACTAAACACAAGATTATGGTAAACTGATCTGGGGACTGGGACTAAGAATTTTGCAAACTGGCATTCAGACCAAGACCAAACACTTGGTAAACTAGTATTGGGACTGAGAGCAAGACCGGAGTGAAGTAATCTTGAAACTGAGACCATGATCTCAGTTAAATGGTCCAGAGACCTAGACCAAAACATTGTTAAACTGGTCTTGAGAATGAAACAAAACCTATAGTAAACTGGTCTAGGGAATGGGACCAAGAACTTGGCAATCTAGTTTTGAGACCGAGATTACGACCTTGGACAGGTGGTCTTGAGACTGAGTCCAGAACTGTAACAAACTGGTCTTAGGATTGAGACACAGACATTAGCAAATTGGACTTGGGACTGAAACCTAGACTTTGAAAGCATATTGGTCATGGGGCTGAAGCCAAGACCTACAAGACCTACATTGGTAAACTTTTCTTGTGAATGAAACCCAAACCTTGGTAAACTGGTCCTGGGACTGAGGCCAAGGCTTTGCCCAACTGGTCTTGGACTAGGGCCAAAACCTCGCAAGACTGGTTTTGTGCCCGATACTTAAACCTGTGTCGAACTGATATCAGGACCAAGACCTAGCCTCCCCCCCCCCCCCCAACTACCCATCACTATTTGACCTGCCTCTATGGTATCTATACCCGAGACATAGGTATGCAGTTCTGAGAAATAGAAAAGTAATGACAGAAAATTCATAAAAATTCACATTTTATGTCAGTTCACCCCAGTCTCCCCTCTGGAGTTTTATTGCAAAAGTAATGAAACAATTAATTATCTTAAACCATTGGAGACCATACGATGTCAATATACCACAAATTCTCCATGGACCCCAGCGCGAGATATCTTGTTCTTAATCTCCAACAGGTTCAGTAAACGACTGTTTGTCCTCACCTGCATTTTGAGGAACAACATGTCTCCTTCTTCTCGTGACCGTGCGTACATCCGTTGCCTGGTGAGGGCCTCCTGTTCCTCGATCTGCTTCTGGAGGTGGCTGATCTCTAACTTTTGTCTGAAAAAAAGAGAAAACAATGTTTTAAAGAAATTGTTCAGGCACAATTTAAGAATGTGGTTTCAGATCATGAAACAGGCCTGGCAAGAAGCACAATTGTAGAAAACATTAAAAGGAAAATGGCAAGATTGGAAATGATAGTATTCCTCAATTTGGGACGCAATGATACAACAGAATCAAGTATACTGTTGAAGGGTTCTGCTGTGAAATGTTTACAGTCAAATATTTCCTCGTTGTTGTACAATTATTATCATAAAATACTGTGATGGTCAAATTTGTTGTGTAGCTTTGTTTGGGTTTAACATCTTATCAGCAGGGTTAGCAATTTTTTTATTTTTTATTTTTTGGAAGGGGTGATTTCGATTTAGATTACTTAACTGATTTATTTGATTTAAATTACTAATAAAAAAATATGATTTAAATTTCCATTGATTTAAATCAACAACCTTGCTCATCAGGTTAAAGTAATAGGCTAACATTGCAAATCTTCAATTTAAAAAAAAAATTCAAACTGTGATATCTGAGCTACACAGTAGTGTTTAAATGGACAAATAAACACCCTAGAATACAAAAGTTTGGAAAGCTATGCTGCCACTGGCAAGATATGCAATTTCCACTCCGCTGGAGGATAAATAGCCTAGATCTACACACAGTAAGTCTATGGAAGGAACTGGGCAGGTGAATCCAGTCAACTTGCTAGTGCTTGTAGATTTTCACCTTTTTAAAGCACTAAATCATCATTTGAAATTCAATTTTTTCAGGGTTTCATATTTAGACCTTATCAAAGACACTTAGAGCATGGAGGATTATTTAGCTCACTTTTTTTTAAAACTGTGGTCATTGTTAGCCTGTGGCTTTAAAGACACTATATAACACTGTGGAAGACCCGTTTATAAAAAATTGCCTCTGAACTTTGCTATCTGACATATCCTGACAAGTTTTGATATGGACAAATAAAACACCCTAGAACACAAAGTTTGACAGTTGTGCGTGTCACTAGTTCAATATGTGCAGATACAAATTGGCACATTAATTTTATATCGGGTGATAAGAAATTCTGCAACACAGCAGTCTATGGAGAAAAGCTGGAATGGTCTCTCAATGATTTTCACTTTTTTAAAGCACTTAATGATTGTTTTACACTGCAAATTTTTCAGGGCTTCATTTTTAGACCGTATCAAAGACACTAGCAGCATGGGGAATCATGTAGCTCAGATTTTTAAACTGGAAACATTGTTATACAATGCCTTTAATACTTTCATTTGATATGGTAAGTAAATGCTTGTGTCTCCTCAAGTAAACATATTCAAGACAAATCCTTCCAGTTTGCATATACTCTAGCCAATGTACATAATGGTATTTTCGACTGATTTGGTTCTTCAGGCATTTTGGAAATCTTCTAATCAAATCTTACTCGTATTGCCCTCTTCCTCCTCCTTTCCCACAATGTTCCTCCAATGCGCAAATGGGTTTAGGAGTTGTACCTCTCAATAATGATGTTTCGTTCATGCAGCATGTTTTCCTTGGCACGGATCAGTCCCTCCATGTTGCTTGCCCCCGGCATCCCCACACCGTGACCAGTACCTCTCAATCCCAGTGCAGCAGCCTGTGTCTGCCCCATCAGGTCATGGGTTGGTCCACTCAGGCTGGAGGGGTGGCCAGGATGAAGTTGCAGCTGTTGCATCTGCTGTTGCAACTGGAGCTGTGACCCCAGATTCTGCTGCCATTGTGACAAGTTGTAGGGCCTGGAATGGGGAGCTGAATATTCCTGCGGATGACCCGCGACTTTCGGAGGTATATGCGGTGAATGCGTACGATATCCGTCGTAATGAGGATATCCGGAATGGGAGGGGCTACGGTGGGATTGTCCAATCAGCACCCGGTGTTTGGGGACCTCCATTAAGGTAGTGTCGGGTACAACACTTGTTTCGTTTAGTGTGTCCTCCATGTTGAGAACGTAGAATTGGTCCTCCGTGTCTGGGAGTGCTTGGAAGTCACCGGTAGTCACAATAGAAAAAGAAAGGAAGTTTGAATTGGGCCTCTTTAACAACCAGAATTGTGATGAATTATACAAGAGTAGATGTATTACACTTTTAATGAATATCTTCCATCACATTATCTAGTCTAAATCTAGCCGTAACTCTATTTTCACAATGAAATGGTCATCACTATCCCCTCTGTATCTCCCACCAACATATTTATACGGAAGCTTATAAATGCTGGGAGACAATGACTTGTTTAACTTGCCAAAATATCTCATTTATGATGAAAAGTCAAAAAGATGGGTTGTTTGAACTCACCAAAGTGCCTTATTTAAGATGGCAAGGCAACTGGTTAAATTTTGCCAATGTGCCTCGTTCAAGAGAAAAGGTCAAGGTGACTTCTTAAAACTCATCATGGAGTCTTTGGTTAAACAAGAACACAAAAAGACATCTTTTTAAAGAGAAGAAAGCGAGGGTGACTTCTTAAAAATCACCAAGGCACCAGCTTGTTGAAGATGAAACTGTTAGAGTGCTTTAGCAAGATGTAACAAC
>JZLH01S0330842.1:25626-40494 GCA_001188425.1 Eucidaris tribuloides | reverse complement strand
GCCCTCATTCCCTCCAACGTCTCACTCATCAAAACCAAATCATCATGCATACAGCATCTCGGTCATCAACGCTTCTCTTGCATTCTCTGTAACCACATCAATCACAATTTGCACACAATTGCAAAAATCAGTGGCGATAACACAGAACCTTGATGCACTCCCACTTTCACCTCGAATTCCTCAGATAACTCTGACCCAACTCTAACTCTTGTTTTAGCCCCTTCATACAAACTCATCATCACTCTGACCATTGCCTCCGGTATACATGTACCTTTCTTTCTCATCGCCCACTCTATCACCTTCATTGGGACTCTATCAAATACCTTCTCCAGATCAACAAAATACGCAGAAAACAAAACTACATGCATAACAGAGGGCTTGCAAGGTGTTAAAATGTCATACCGAATTTACAGTATGTTACAATGACAAACCATTATAATTGCATTCATTTTGGCACTTACTTGCGAATAACCACACTCTCTGTGACAAAGACTAGTTGAATACTGACTCAGTGCTTGATATTAGAAATGTCATGGTTTTGTGAAAGGTAAATTTTCTTCCCCGACATCTGTAAACATTGCACACAAAGATTTGCCATAATTTTGTGACAGAAAGCAGCTCACTTTATAGGTATACAGGTATAAGTAACTCTCACTTGTCTGTTGTTATTTTTGTTGTTTCATCGCCATCATAAAAAATAAATAATCACCTGCTTGTGAATATCCACAGGAATGTAATTACACTGAGTCACCATCACGCCTTCTTCTCCCTCATCGGGGGCAGATCCAGTATTTTTCAAAAGGGGAGGGGCAAAGTCAATGTGTTTGCACAGTATTTAACTGAGATGCAGTACCCACCCCCCCCCCAAAAAAAACCCACTAAAAATAAGGTGAGCTGTTTTTGTTGGGGGGGGGGGTGCTCAGACAAACTATGCTTTATCAGGGTGACAAAAAAAAGGGGGCTCGGTAGGTTCATACCCCTCTACTCACCTTTGTTCATAATTCTGACATAATTTGATCTCATCAATTCTGCTTCCATATGCCACACCCACTATCTTTCTCTCTTATGCATGCAGAATTCATAACAAATTGTACTGTCAGGTTAACAAGTTATTCATCGTTCCCACACATCATGGATTAATTTGCATATTCCACACAAAAACACGTACATGTAGAAAAGTATACAGGTACAAAATTGCAAGATTGCAATACACAATATACTGGTACTGTACACCATCCACACGCATGGATACACACTGAAGTACCTGTTAGAGGCAGGTTCAGATATTGGCATTGCAAGAAATGTTAAGATAAACTGCATATTATGTGAAGCTACATAAAAACTAAATATTATAAAATCAGTATCACTGATTACAAGAGAGTTACTCTCTTAACTCTTAACGCGCCGAAGTCGCAGATCTGCACCACATAATACACATACAGTCCATAGAGGTTAAAATCCTCTGGCACGTTAAGAGTTAATCAGTCAATCCTTAATGAATTCACATATACATGTATGTATCACTCCATACATTTTTTATGTGTAATAGATTAGTTTGTTAATAAGTGATAGGCTAACTTTGTGGAGCTTCAATTTAAAAAATTGTCAAATTTTGATATCTGAACTACATAGTAGTGTTCATATTGGACAAATAGACACCCTAGAATAAAACAGTTTGGAAAGTTACACTGCCAATGGCAAGTTATGCATGAATAAACAATTAAAACTCGGGGCGAGTTTAAATAGCGTAGGTGTACACACAGTAAGTCTATGGGAGAAAATGGGCAGGTGAATCCGATCAACTTACGATTTTCACTTTTTTAAAGCACTAAATAATCATTTTGAAATACAATTTTTTTCAGGACTTCATTTCTAGACCGCATCAAAGACACTGGTAGCATGGGGAATCATGTGGCTCAGATTTTTTAACTCCTAGTGGTAAATGTTAGCCAACACCTTTAACTATTCAAATTTATGATTTTTCTTCAGTGGAGACCTACATACTGTACACTGAGAAGCAAGTTAACCTGTTTCTAAACTTTTCAATATTTGGAAACCAACTTGCACATATATTATGAATACCAGTTTTTTTTTTTTTTTTGATGAGACAAACTTTAGCCAAGATTTAGGGTTGTTTGGAAACAACCTTCAAAACATTGTGTGCACAGAATTTATTATATGAAATTTATCTATTTTCTGAACTCTTGTCAAAACAATATACTTTTCCAGTGAGTGGCTCTAATACATGTACATGTGTGCAAATATTTCACACAATGAGGTAGCATAAATTATACATTTAATACAATAATACTCACACTTTGTGAATTTTCTGTGAAATCTGTGATTTGACATTATAGGATTTTATCTAATTTGTTATCTTGTACCCTTGAGATTATCATAGTTTTCAACTTTTCATCTGATACATTACAATAATATGACATTACATATTTGTACGGTCTACCAACATTATGTCATATTCAATGTACAGTTGCACACATGTACAATGTTTCATTAATCCCTATACATACATGTACATACTTTAAATATTTATAACAATCTCAGTTTATCAATGTTATGAATTGTTTGTCTTCAAATATTGACTTAAATATTCAAGCTGTGGACATGCATTGTTGTGTCACCAGTACTGACTACCTTGATAAAAATGTGAAAATATCAGATTGTGTATCAGTGTTGACAAGGCTACGTGGTAAGCTGCAATTGTGTGCTGTTTGCGGATATTAGAAGGGATCAAAGGTTAATGCTTTTTATCTGTCTGTAACAAGCATGTAAGTTGATAAATTTTCCAAAGTTGAATCCTGAAAAATGTACTATACAACAAGAACATATAGTGTCGGTCACTAAACATTCCCCCCCCCCCAAAAAAAAAAACCCTGAAAAAAACTTATCGATTAACTGGCAAAATAATTAATCAAAGAGAATATTGGATGAAGAAGATCACTGAAGAGAATAAAATTGTAAATTGGTATTGTGGGATAAAAAGTAATGGACAATGATCTTTTTAAGTTAAATGCTAACAAAATTGATTGAAGGCACTGCATATGTAGTTTCAATAAATGCTACAAAAGAAAATTTCTCCAAATATTATGTTTTTAAGACTGACCTGTATCATCTATAAATGCCCTGAAAATCACACATTCTGAAACACTTCCATTTTTGAGAAATTGATTAATTCTTTTTATTTCCCATAGGAAGTACAGGACTACAGGCCTAATTATGAAGAATGAAATCTGCCCCCTAATAATTGAAAAATCACAATATGTCAAATGTAAGTAATTTTCAGTATGTCTCATGTTATTTTCTGATGTCTGGCTTGACAATACTTTATTTTGTAAAAGATGGATGAAACATTAATATCTGATTAACCTGAACTAGACTTGGGCTTTAAGAGTATTCAAATTGATTGTCTCTTTGATGGCCATGCATGATGCACCCCATTTCCCAGCCTGTCCGACTGAAAGAGTTCTACACCAACTGAGCAAACATACCATCATCAATTTGTTGCTTGTAACTTTATCCATGGGCTACCATAATCACAGGCTTGAAATTTCAAGACATTATAATGGTACTAAAGTTAACTACAAATACTTCCAACTGATACCATAATTAAAAGCCCTCAAAACAATTGACAGGTACATGTACACTCATGGCACTACATGTGCGAAAAATGATTGTTACCTTCATCGTAATCACGACCCTCACTTCCTTCGTCTTCCGATATGGAGGTAGTCGTGAGTGGGATTGACGACGCTACGGAAGCATCGTCCGCACTGCCGTCACCACCAACATCATCATCGTCGTCGTCGAAACCTCCAAGATTGGCAAGATCTTGCTGTGATCGACTGAGGTACTTAGACAAGAACCCCTCCTGTTTAATGCCCTCGATCTCCGCATCACGACTTCCATCCTCGCGCATCGAACGAGAGGCATCCTCCTGCTTCTTCCTTGCAATCTTCCGTTTGATCCTATTCATGTTTTGTCTCTTTGTTGGAAGTTCACTGATCCTATCAGCTGTGTATCAATCCATGATTATTGTTTGTTGCATTCCCAACGTTCCTTCCGGTCATGACATTGCTTTTTTCTGAATTCACAAAAATTAACAATTCACCACAACATCTCCAAACAACTGCAAGATGTTGCAGGAAATGTGTGTGTAGCAATGCATCTGACAAATGGGAAAACCGGTAACCATGGTAATCGACTGATGTCAGCTTCACACATGAACTGCTGTCTCACATGGCAGAACACAGATTTAAACCCTCAAACTAAATCACAGAACAAGTCAGAGTAAAAGATGTACACAGCCATCCAGACATCCACAGCACACTCTCAACAGCTTCCCAGGAATGTATCGATAGCACAGCTGTCAAAGATCTACACTTATTCATCAATAACAGTAAAATACTACCTACCCCATGATCCAACCTGAAACAAATTTGTGAGGAAACGAAACGTCACCAAGAAATGGTTTACACCCCACAAGATATATATATATATATATATATATATATCACAAATTTTGTAAAGTGTTGACAAAAATCATAGACCAACAGACATAAAAATAAACATACCCGAGAAACACATGAATAATTGATTTATGTCCACCAAGAGTATACTTGCAGAAATATTATTTATGCAGAGTTAGGTCTTGATGGTACACTTTCAAAAAAAATATAGGAAGTTAACCTGTGATTTATGTTTGGTCAAGAAAAGGTTATAAAAACAAAGATTTGTTGAAATTTTAATGTCCTTGAGATTAAAAACTAGAAAAAATATAATTTCAATATGTTAGGAAACTGACAATATTTTTCATGAGAGTTTGAGGGGGGAAGATGATGCTTAAAGGCAGTGGATCTCATTTGCAAACATCCCCGCAGACCAGGAAAAGATAATCCATGCCTTAGTGCTATTGAATGAAGGGCATGTCTGTGAAATTGGGCGGGGGGGTCAGTGATTGCCTAGAAATTTGAAAATGCAAAAAAGAAAACAATAGCCGTTTAGTTGTACGTTCTATGTAGGAATTTTTTCTTCGCGAGAAAAAATTCAAATCTGAGTTTAACGGTCACTATAATTCCACTAAAACTGAGTTTCTAGCTCCTATATTTTGCTAAAGGTTCCCAGATGGCATTTTCTTCTAAATGACATTGTATTTACACAATGTTAATTTTTAGGCATGCAAAAGAGATCCCCTGCCTTTAATCATACAGGTACCTTGGCATACCTACATGTATTGCAAATTCCTGAGCTTCCACTGTAATTATAAGATATGTAGGTTAGAGCAAGCAATTGAGCAGGTGACAAAAATTTTTGTAAATCAATAATTTTGTTAATTGTATTAAAGATCAGAAGCTTTATTTTAATTCTATTTCAATGCAAATGTCATGAATTATAGAATATCTTCCCTTTAAACCATTACCAGAAAATTTCACAGTTCGTTTAATTCTTTAGAAACTGGGTAGGATAAAAATGAATCAACAGGAACATAATTCACCAAAAACAATGGCTAAAATATTTTGACTCCTTTAAAACAAATTTATTATGTACCCTATTTCCCATAAGACTGATAATTACTTGTAAACGAAGTTGTAAATATAATCCTCAATGGAACTCTGAACTAAATACTATTTGAGAATCTTATCAAGTTACAATCCTAGACACATGCACATATTAACTAATGACTACATCACACAAATTTATCATCTTGTGAAGCGAACTCATATAATATTTACCTTTGACCCCTTAAAAAAGGATACAAACAGTACATACCAAACTGTAATCCCTATCGGTCACAAAGATGTCAATACCACATGGGAAGCTCTTACCGATTCAAAACAGCCATGCAAAAATGAAACAAATCAAAAACATAATGACCTGAAAATCCTTCAGCAAATTGGTTCTACATGCACCCTAGTCAGTCATACACAGAAAAGAGTAATGCAATCAACGACAAGAAATATGAGAAATATCCAGTGTATGATTCCGCATGTGTGAGTACCATAAAAACCTCTTCAAACCATGAACAATTTCACCAGATCAGCAGCAAAAATGGAATTCCATGTCCGCTTGAAGAGCATTCTGGAGTGGTTTGCGTCGGTACCAGCCAATATCAGGAATGAACTTTTGCCGACAGCACAACGCATCAATTAAATTGATTTTTCTCTCCTATGGTAATACACGTGTAGTCTATAATCAAAGTACAGGTACAGGTACACATAGTACATGCATATTATTAATCGACATCGTTGATGGCCGGTCTCAAATTACTGCAAAATATTGACTCCTGTGATAAAAGATAGATCACGTTGTTTGTCTTGAAACAGAAGACAGAAAAACAATTCTACAGCGGTTGCTGATGCGTTGATCAAGTCCTCACTACCTAGGCATGGTATTGTTTTTAATTCCCATGAAAACAGAGCTGGTATACCCTCTGAAAGTAACCTTGCATGCATAAGCACTGGTAGAGAATTCTTCACAGAAGTGATCATATGGTAAGATATCACAGTGGAAAATAAAATGTACAGGTACAGTATTGTGTTAACATGCTTACTAAATATGCTGGCATCGATATTACTCATGCCGGGAGAAATAATTGGCTTTTGATATTTCACGCATCACTTTCTGGTTACCTAGCAACCATGAGTTGACATGTGACTATTCCATTCTCCAGCTCCTAGAAGCGGCTGGTAAATGTGTTCTCGGTTTCTATGGGTATAATTGGATTATTTGATGGGATTTATGAAATATGTAGTGTAATGTCTAGTTGAAGCTGAGGTGAATTGACCATCATCTTCAGGGAAATCAATATAGAACCATTAACTTGAATACATCAAATAAATTGTTATGCTGATATACTTGTAAATGGTCAAATGGAAACTACAGTACTACATGTGAGATGCACAAACTCAATATGTAAAACATGTGAGAATAATATAAAATACATCATAGCTCATTCCACTGCAGCCCATCTTGGTGACATGGCATGGACAAACACAAAGAAGAACATTATTTTTTGATTGTTTCCAGTATTACTATCATTGGCAGTAGCAGTAGTACATAGTGGTGGGCGATATTATGATAATATCGAAATTAGTCGATGTTGAAAACATATCGAATATACGATAATGACCCGATGATTGTTTCAAAATATCGCTTGAGGCACGATATGGCAAAATATATCGCTTGAGGCACGATATGGCAAAAAATATCATTGATTATGCAATCTTAATGGGGCAAATGCATGCACTGCAGTGAGAGGGATCAAGAAATCCCCATAATAGCTACGAATATTCTGCACATGAGTGCTACTACCTGTACAGGGAGGTAGGAATGAAACAGAGACCTCCATGCTTTTCACCTATCAAACTTGTGGTGTCAGGAGCAGTAGTGCATTTAATGTAGCTGTCAACTCTGTCAACAAACTGTTCATCAACAATGCTAGGATCTGTTTATTAACAATCAGCACCATAAATAGGATCTAGTTACAAGAGGGTCTCCAGAAAGCAACATTGTTTTGACCACGTTTTGATAAAAGCCCTACAGGGCGCACTGTCAATTTAACCCTACAATAAATTCATCTTATTCATCAAAATATATTTTAAACTTATAAGCGATAAATTGTGTTATCGACAATGTTTTTTTCCACGATAATCGAATGAGGTTTAGATCAAATGTCACCAGTTCTAGTAGTACATGTAGTATTTCATGAAAAAGTGTGTAAACATGTTTTGAATTTTGTCCCTCTTTTCTCCTTTTTCTTTTTAATACTAGTTCACCATAAAGGTGAGAACAAATTACATCAACCACTTCTTTTTTTAATACTGGTGGGTTTCCATGCCTCACCCACAGAATAACCCTGCAAGATGTATCTCACACACCTAATTTTTCTTTTTTCAGAATGACCGTTACATTCCCTCCATGGCTCCAGATGAGCAAACAACATTAAGAGCTGAAAACATTCTTCATTATTGTCATTGCTGGGTAACATTACCATGATAACAGAAGGTAATCATAGTACAATATCACCCTAGGCTTTGCAAGGCCACCATTTTGTGAAATTAAAGGGCATGCATTAGTTACACCTATTGTTTCTGCAGGATTCCCAGAAAACAAAATATATTTACAAGCATAATAACATTATAGTGTATATTGTTGTTTGTACTAATTTCAACAGACAAATATTCTTTCCTTAGTTCAAGATTTAAATGTTCAATTTCTTTCTAAAATACATGTAAGGTCACTTTGGAATGAACACCTGAAATCAAATTACAGTAAGCAATAGCAATTGCACTTGCCAGAAGTGTAGCTTTATTTCACATACTATTCTATAAATAGAGTAAATGCTTTGCAAGTTATTTGAAGTATGTTATCATTGAGATGAGTGACAAAAACTACAAATAACCAATTACTAAAATTATTTTGATCTAATCTCTGCCTTAAAGTGCTTTATACTGTACTTAAATACTTACTGCCACGTAAATTGCTATTTAAGCTACCTACCTATGTGTATGTGACACAACCACAATATTTTTGTATCAATCTCTATATCCATTCATTTATTTAAATTATATATCTATTTGCTTATCCTTTTATTTAAATGCATACAGAATAACAGATTATCAGATGAGCCCCTACTAGACTAGTGCTATGCCACCCTCCTTCCTACCATTTCCTGTACTACATGTAGCAACCCAGTTCAACCATTCTTCCTCAAAAAGGAATGATGTGCAATTCTTGATATTTCCATTTAAAAAAAATTTAAAAAGATTACTGATATCCTCCACTGCTGCAGTGAGCCAAAACATCACTAGGCATTGTAGGCAAACTGAAATAAAGGAATACAGCGAGTGTGTGTATTCCAATGTAATTGCTTTCGGTCGATGTCACTTTAACACAGAAATAATTAATACCATACTGACAATCGGTGTTGTTGTTTGCGTAGTATCAACACGCTACATCAATTATGGGAGAGCTGTGTTCAGGCAGAAAAGCTGGTGGGCGAACAATTTAAAGCAGACACACCCTCGTCAACATGTGTCAAGCATATGGTAAACAGCACGGAAAAAATGACTCAAGGTTACTCATTTGATTGAGTGTGTAAATCTGTTTTTTTAGGAGGTTATAAAAGGATAAGCTAAAATAACAATATGAATGTTTTAATACAAGGCTATATTCTGTGATTTGCAAAATTGCAATGAATGTCAATCTTACTTTTCATGTTGGTCTCAGAGAAAAATTGATAAAAAAGGGATATTCTATTTTGGTGACTTGTCCCACCTTTCTTCCATATTAAGTGAATACTGTAAGTCTTCTTCTTATTCTTCCTTTTCTTTCCTTCTTTTTCCCTTCCTCTCCTCCTGACCTCCTCCTTATTCTTATCCCCCAATATTCATATTAAAATATTTGTGTTTTCATTAGAAATGTTGTTACTATCTAAGACTGTCAATTTTATTGTGCATTTCTGTATTTCCCATGATTAGAATATTACACAATCTGGTTGATCACTGCTTTGTGAACATGTGCATTACCATATTTCCAATTCATTAAGTACTGTATTTGCATGTTTTTTGTAAATGACTCATGCTGAGGTTGAAAAAAAAAATTGAACTCGGCCTGCTACATGTTGTATACATATATTTGCACGAAAAATAGGTCATTAAATATTACAGTTCATATCTTATGTAGATAAGAGTATCATGAGAGACTGTGTAAGCACAGCCAAGATTACCTACAAAAAAATACAATGTACATGTACACATGTACACAATGAAATTAAAAGGTTTTGTTGATATGCCAGTTTGCATGGTTTTCAATGTTTCACCCAAATCCCAATCCAAGTGTTAACCCCTTCTTACTGTATTTTTCATTTACTACATGAAAGTGTTGCATTAGATCTAGATTCAGTTTCACGATCACTGATGTGCTAACTTCATTTTCAATTGATGTAATACAACAAGCGTTCTCATTTTGTTTTTGAAGTACAATCTGTAGGACTACTGTTATACTTGCAGAACAATACAATTTGAACAAAAATTGATAGAAATTCATTAATAATTGGTATTCTGAAACTGACACTTTATAAAACAGCAGCTGAAAACAACAAACCACTCCCTTTATAGCAAACCATGTACACAAAAAAATCATGCTGACAATTAAGAACACACACAGAAATCAATACAATATGGACTAATGTTAATTGTGAATACTGCGACAACTGAAAATCTATCTGCACAAACTGTCACTGCTACTAATATTTGTCACACCAAATTTTGAGGTAAACTTTGTTTATTGCAAATGTAATACATGTAGGCTTTCACCAGCAAACCAAAGAAATGTAAAACTCTGATGGCAGCTTTCCATCATTGACCAATATTAATAATTTATCTTTCAGACAACAATGAACAGTTCAATCAGCCACCTGTATAGACGATGCATAGACATTACAGCTTGTAGTGCAGGGAAAACAATCAATTTTATTTTGCCCTTTAATAGATTAGTGCTGGTCCTGCTGGATACTACTTAAATGTCTTAATTGATTGCTGCACTGTACAAATACCTGGGATTCACACAGTATGCCGGAGGGTGGGGCATGATATAGTTACAAAAATAAGGATTTGAAACAGATCTTCATTTAGGTTTGAATTATTCTAGAATTAAGTACATTGTCTGAGGAATCTGATGTGAAAATTTCATGACTTCATGATGAAATGTTTTTTATTGTTCATCCTGAATGGGTTATTTTCAAGGCTTCAAACAATCCTTGAAAAACATTTCTTTTCTTAAAGCAATTTTGTCTTTAAATTTAATAACAACACAATGTCAAGTTTTATACTATTTTTTTCATTCACAATCATTTCTAACTGCACAAATATTGTGCATCATGTCATCATTATCATCTGACCCCCTAAAAAAAATAATCTTGAATTATTTAGTGTACTGCACAAAACAAAACTAAACAGTCAACCAACAAAGGGATACATGTACACCAACAAATCAAGTTCCCCCCCCCCACACACACACACACACACACACACACACAGACAGACACACACACACACACACACACACACACACACACACACACACACACACACACACACACACACACACACACACACACACACACACACACACACACACACACACACACACAAATACAGAGTGAGTGAAGCTTATAATTCAGTTAATACCGGTATCTCTAATAGCTGGAAACAATAAATGAAAATAAACTGCACTGTAATTCTTCCTAAAGACTAATAATTCAATTATTCAAGTGATGCTGCAAAAAATAAAAGGAACTCACAATTGAAAATGCTTCAACTTTGTTCAACAATTATGCAAAAGTATCATCAACTTACACAGAAAAATAATACAATCCTGAACAAACAAACAAAATAACTATTTTCATGAAGACTTCTTCCAAGAGGTATCAATGACACTGCTTCACTAGCAAGACAAACCCAATTAAAACAAGAATGTTCCAAAGTCCAAACTAGACAGAACACTCTATTTATCATCCACTCCTACCATGTGATGAAATCAACATTAGCACGAAGGTAACAATTCCAGTATATTCCAACAGATACGTCCAACTGCTATAATTACTCCACGTAATCAATTCAATCCATGACAGCTGAGATGCAATGAAACAACAAAAAAGAGGCACCGATCTCCGTCCTACAAGTCCATCCGTGCATGTACACATCTGATACTGAACTGCATAGCAGCTAGAGGAGGGTATATATTCCATCCCACACAAAACTTGAAGAGGGGGCTAAGCCCCAAACCATTGACAGCTTAGCCCCAACGCAAACAGCGAGTAAAATGCGTGACCCAAACACTTCCTGGCCAGCTAGGGGTGATTAGAATGTTTGTCAAATCAATGGGTAATTACATCACCCACCAAACAGGTTGTGTGTGTGTGTATATTGTAGACACAATTGTGAACACAATAGAAAACACTTGTGGGATGGGAAACTTTTATTGTATGTGTACACAACACAATAATGTCTCTTTCATACAGACACACTGACCTGCCTGCACAGACAGACACAGACACAGACAGCGATAGACACACACACACACAGACACACACACACACACACACACACACACACACACACACACACACACACACACACACACACACACACACACACACACACACACACACACAGTTCAGTCTGTGTACATAAGGTGATATGGTGTTGTATTGACTGGTGACCATAATACAAAGTTTTGTTTGCTCTTGTGTATATTTGCACAGTTGGGCAAGATGTGTTTACCTCCAGACCACAAGAGAATAATATTCCAAGCACATCTGACATCAATGACAACTCATAATAATGTCTCTCCAATGCAATCAAGATGACCTCTGTAACCTCTACAAGTGTTGTTGTATCACAAGTTTGCTAAAATGATAAATATGAGACATTGTAAACTGTTTACTTCAAAATCCACATTCAATAATATTCACACATATCTTGCAATTCTGGTGCAACTTGCAAGGTCTAACCTTTTGAACTTTTTATCTAGAATTTTTCACTTCTCACACATTTCATCCTTCAGCCCATCTGAAACTTGCATGCATCCCATATTCCCAGTACTGATCACATGACATCTTAGATGCGCAAACATAGTTTACCTGAGGCAAGTTCCACATGTGGCTACCTTATGTCAAATATTCTCAAATATGACAAATCTTCCAAAACTATTGCATTTTCTCTTATATTCTCACAGGTATTAGCAGTGATTACTTCAAGTATTGATATAACAAATTTAGACTTATGTCACATTCAAAGTCTTCATATAAATAAATAAATTTAAAAATATATACAATTCTGATGTACGTACAGAGATAATAAATTGATAGATTAATTAATCAATCAATTACTCTAGCATTATTCTCTGAAAAATTTTCATAAGGGAATGAGGAATTGCCCTTTGAAACTTCATAAGATCTCACCATTCACCAGTTAAACAAAATGTAGATTGTAGAATATCATGCCAGCAAGCAACATTGTGTAAGAATACATTTTAATGACCAAGTCTTAAAAATTGTATTTCAGCTGGTTATGCAATCGTACGTTTTCTGAATTCTCCTCCAAAATGCAGGGGAAAATTATTAGCCTCTGGAACTCCCCAGTAATCTCCATTGATCAAAGAAGTTGAAAGGACATTTTAAGGTTTCCAATCCAGGTCTGCAGGGCATTCACACCACTTAATTTTATGATGGATTATCCAAAAGACACGCAAGTACTTAAGCTCAAATTCTAGGACGATGCACTGATTTCTGGAGAAAACTAGGTTACAACAAGAAAAATATTTGCTCTGAGTAAACTTACAGACTTTCAGCAAAGACAGCCTCTAGATTGTGCCTTTTCTGACATCCACTAATCTACCAATTCCAGAAATAAAATCTTCTTAGTTCATCCCAATTATCTCATTTATCCTGAAGCATACTAATCTGCTTTTCCAAGCTGCATTATTCTTTCAATGGAACACCAGACACAATCAACTAGACCAGGAGGATTTAATGCATGGTAATTAACTATTTGTTGACTTAGGCCTCAGAGGATTTTCTTTTTTTAATATAACTGTTTGTAGCTGATGGCAAAGTCATGATGGATTTTGTTCATTTAAATGCATTCACATTACAAATCCTCGCAAGTTTATCTTCTCCAAGACTTCATGAAACTTTGAGAAGAATCACTTCTCACAAAACTTTGCGAAGATTTGGCCAGCACTGCACATGGGTAAAAGTGTTCTGACAATGTCATTTATATCAATTAAAGCATGGAAGTAAAAGTACTGTAACATGCTCACAGAAAACTTGAAAGCTCAGCTACGGATGTAACTTCACATGTATTTGTAAGTGCAGTTGCTGTGTCATGCATTCAACTCTAGAATCCCTGTATAAAGTGTACAGCGCGCACTTACATTTACGCAAAGTCCAAATTACGTCCCCTATCAGCAATGTACAGAGGCTCATGGGATATAACTTCCAAAGTTTCTGTTCACACTTTTAAAATGTCTTGGGAAGATTGTGTTCACATAACCAAACTTTGCAAAATTAATCTTCACAAAGTTTGCCGAAAGTGTGAAAGCACCTTGGGTCAGGTAATGGTAAACCCCATTCACATCAACATTTGTGAATGTATTAGCACCCGAGTAGCACTGGATCCGCACCTTGCTTAACCCGTTGCCTCCGAGATTCTGAATATCCCATAGAGTTAACCAGGGTTCAACACTTACTTTTTTTCCTACTTACCCTTTGGGCAAGTGATATTATCAGATTTATCACTTCCAGCATTTTACTTACCCAAAACAAAAATTTACTTGCCCCAAAACAAAAACTTTATTAAATATATTAGAATTTGTCACTAATTTCAACTACTATACGGCCTGCTTATAGGATTGGAATTTTGTTATTTTTATTCACGGCGTTGCAAAATCAGAATGTGTGATTTATGAAGTCACAAAATTTTAACAGAATTGTGCACAAGTCATCAACAATGACACATGAAGTGGGTCAGCAACATGCACACTGCACACTTCACATAGATACACAACACATTACAAATTCAAACCTCCAAACTAAACACAGAAAATAAAGTACAATGAACAAAATAATTGTGAAATTTAAGTTAACAGAACACAAAATTTTGCACACTTTTTTATTGTTGCTTTTATTAAGATTTTTGGACATATTTTGCTCATTTGATGATTAAAAACATTACTTGCCCATTCAAGCAAGTAAATTTTAAGATTTGATCTCATACTTGCTGGACATGAAATTTCACTTTCAAAGCAATGAAAATTATGGGGATATTAGTAGGTCTTTTAAAGTTGATA
>JZLH01S0330842.1:12349-24671 GCA_001188425.1 Eucidaris tribuloides | reverse complement strand
TGTAGAACATTAAGTGGGAAATAATGAGACGTAAATTGCAAACGATGAAGTATTAGGCCTATCTTTTATTTTCATAAGGGAGAATAACACACAAGTTCAGGGTTGTTTTTCCAGCCAATACCCATAGAGCTACGTACCCGGAAGTTGCCCGCAAGTCCACGAACCCGTCTCTTACGTCACAGCTAAAGGCCGTTTTTGGACAGCAAACGAGCAAATTAGGTCCCGAGGTTGGGGTGATGTTTTCACCCTAATTTCGCTTTTATGGAAGGGTTATATTGCTTGAATGACATTCAAGTTCATTGTACGGCTTATAAGCTCTCTGTAGATATGTATATCGTCATATTTAGGGTTCTTCTATAAATGTCTCCTTTAAAATTTCGCCCCCCCCCCTTAATATTTTCACTGTGTGACTTTTCGGCTGCTATTTGGCTGAGAAAAACATTTCTTGGTGCAGGCATTTTGCTATTTTTAGATCTACATGTATCTGAATGTACTTAAGTGGGAGTGCCAATCCAAAGCAGCTCTGAGTGTGGTGTGTAGAGACTGTACAAAAGGGGTTGGACAGATAAGGAGGTACTGGTATTAGGATAAGCCTCTCTTAATACCTCCTTGTTAGACAAGGACTAACTTTGATTTACATATGATTTGAATAAGTATTTCTTTGAGTTAATTGCCTGGGCAAGATAGCCCATGTTTTAAGTATTAAAAGTCAGTCTCTACCAGGAATCCATCGAGTCAAGACGTGTCTCTGTCCTGCCTCCGTCTATACATACATTTACCCACATACACTATGCCATCGGCCACTTTACAAGTGTATTAAGTAGCTCCATGGTGTGACAAAAGTGTGGACTTGCGAAGTTAAAGGTATGGAAATAATGGAATAACAATGAGAAAAACTGATTTAAAAAAGAATAGAGTACTGTGTTTTCAGTTAATGAGTATGCCCCCACACTTACAAGCCAATTTCATATTTACACATAAATTGCAATGCTTTATGCATGTATGTAACCAATCTGATCAGTGATTCTTGGACGAAATATTTTGCCGGCCAGAAAAAAAAATTGCAGCCAATTTTGTTTTGTTCATGCCCAAATTTGCACCAAATAGCAGCTGAAAAACACTAAATCCCCATACTTTTCATTACTTTGGAAACAAAAAGGGGGGGGGTAACCCCCCCCCCCCCATGGCACCACCACCCCTGCATACAAAAATCCTCCTGTGTATCTTCTCACATTCCTGCAATACCATAACTTCATACCTGCAGGACCAACCAGCCTAACTGTCAATATATTTAAGGTTAGTGACATCATTGGGAACTCTTGAAAAGTGCTCTTCAGAAACAAATGAGTTGACAATATATACACATCTGTTCACTAGCAGATGTGGATCTCCCACGTGGGAGGATTTGTCTGTAATTTGTTTACTTAAGGAGAATCAAGCATAAACATAGGAGTTTCTTTCTTTGCGGTAGGATAAAAATAAGCCCCATAGAGAGCCACACAGCAGGTTTCCATGTACTAGTGATATTGACATTGTTTGTTTTAGAATGAGTGAACGTTTGACTGCAAGATTTTCACAGGAGAGCCTTGCCTATTTACTTGATTCTTAGAGTAGTATCAGCCCAAGTGGGACTACCCCCAATCATGTCATTTAACTTTAAGCTATTTCACACTTTCAGTACAATTTCATATTTAACGTGTACCAGAGAGTTTTGTTATGATGGTTCTCAAAGGGTTAAAGGCTTTACTGTTTACACTTAATAGCGTTCCACATAAATGAATGAATGAGTAAATGAATATTACCATGGAGGTAGCAGGTAGAAGAGATTACTTCCATGATATCACACAAGCTCAATACACTGTACTAGTTCCAAAATTGGTGCTCTCATACATGGTATGACCAACTCAGACAGAGCCCTCTACTGTTCAAATCATGTCAGTATGTTTCAATTTGTAATACATGTAAAATTTTAATTCCTTTGGGAGCAAAGCCTGCTTGTCCAAATAAGACTGTACTTTATTTATTGGATAGTCGATACCATTGCCGTCAGATTGGGGGGAGGGGGGAAGTGCTTGACCCCTCCCCCATGAAATTCTATCAGTACAGTGCACTCTCGCTATAAAGAAAACTGTTATAACAAAATTTCATTATAAAGAAGTAAAATCTCTGATCCCTTATCTTGGATTTCCTTCATATTCTATTGTTTTTCCAACCCTGATATAGAGAAATTTTGTTATAAAGAACAACTTTCATGGGTCCCAAGGACTTCTTTATAACGAGAGTGCACTGTATAGAACCAGAAGGGTGCTACTGCTGTACAAAGTACATAGCAATAGCGACTTTTGTTTCTATACCGACAATTTGATCATGGTACAAAGAGGCTAAAAGTACATAGCAATAGTGACTTTTGTTTCTATACCGACAATTTGATCATGTAACAAAGAGGCTAATATTGAAAAATTTCTGTGTGTTTATTTGTTTCTGACCACCCAAATGATTTGGCTCATTCATTTCTGATCCCCATATGATTTGGCTCACTACACCACTAGTCATTACAGCAGGGATGTAGTCGAGGCCGACCGTTCCGAATCACGAGGCTGCTGGAAAAATATTGTTCCCATAGACTGTTTACACGTGACTCGGTCCGAGGCCAAGGCCAAGGCCAGCAAAATCCGGCCTCGAGGCCGGACTCGACTACATCCCTGCATTATAGACAGTGTTTAGGTACCTTGCTGGAGAGTACACGAGATGAATTTGTACAATCCTTTCCTAAAATTCTGCTCCAACACATGATACCCCTTGATATCTATGACAAAATATATCTGATATTTCTATCATCATGATCATCAACAGGCCTACAGGGGAATGACACCCAGCCATCTATCTGCATTCAGAAAATATACTCTGAACAGCAATCTTCCTTTCTCATTATGTCAAACAATTTCCACACAGCAACCTTATGTGGAACGACACTACCTCCGCAGCTAGCCAAGCATGTACGCACTGTCCAAACCAATTCTAAAACACCAAACAGGAAACTTTGAAGTACCAAAATAAAATGATTAGGTTTGCACGAATATTTGTGTATTTTTATTAAGATTTTAAAGCCACAGATTAACAATGACCACAGTTAAAAAAAAAATGTGACCTACATAATCCTCCATGCTCCAAGTGTCTTTGATATGGTCTGAAAATGAAACCCTGAAAAAAGTGTATTTCAAAATGATTATTTAGTGCTTCAAAACAGTGAAAATCTTAAGTAATCACCTGCCCACTTCCCCCCATAGACTTACTTTGTGTAGATCTACATGTAGGTTATTTTGTACTTGAGCCGAGTACTAATTGTCTATTCATTCATATCTTGCCAATTTGGCAGCATAAATTTCCAAACTTTTGTATTCTAGGGTGTTTATTTGTCCATTCAAACACTACAATGTAGCTCAGATAGCAAAGTTTGACAATTTTTTTAATTTGAAGCTCCACAATGTTTATAGCCTGTGTCCTTTAAGATCTTTATTTTATCAAGATTTCTTGGACTCACCTTCCTCCACAGCTGAGAGCCCAACCCCCTGGCCCCGCCTAGTCCCCCTCACTGGAGGGGTGAATGTGCCCACCTGACCAGCTGGTTTGGAAGTACCACCTGAAACAAGAAATCAAGTCAAATTGTAATTGGGGCCATAATTCTTATATTTTGAAATTTAAATTTCAGTGCTGCAGTTTCGCTTTTACCATGTTTGCTTCCTTTTTTTTTCAGAACCCTTCACCACTGCTGTCAAAGGTGAATGCAGCGTAATTCTCATTATCGACAATACGGCATTCAGCAGTAGAAGGCGCACTTGTCTAATCTTCCGGTTTTATATACATAAACATGGGTCTTGTAAAAGTCTTGTAAAAGTGACTGGTTTAAAATTTATAGCGTACTTACCCAACAAATTTTGATGCTACCTGTAAAGGTCACATGAAAACATAACGTAAATTTGTGACACTCTTACCTTATTTAGTAAAATCGTGAATTTTGCAGATGTCCCTGTGTAATATCTATGGAAGCTAGAATAAATTGGTCACACCAGTCGAACCACTGCGCAACGTGTGCATGCGCTCACTGATGATAGTGCCCTCTATTGCTGAACTTCCTATATTGTTTAACCAAACAAGCTTAAAATAAAGTTTATGTACAAACTTACCCATAGACATCTTGTTGCCTCGCTTCAAATTCCCAATGGAATGGTTATATTCTGAGAACAGAAGAGAAAGAACAAAATATGCAATATTAAGAATTATCAGTTTATAAGATAAATTAGTATATAAGATGCACATGATATGAACAATAACCAACCAAAACACCAAGAATCCAGAAAGTCAATAATATTATTCAAATAGTTCACTGCAACTTAACAAAATTAACCATCCATGGGGGCATATGAGACACTCAATCTATCAATAGCCATTTTCCAAAAGAAACCTGTACACACGGCTCTTAAAAGACTTGAGGCCCATGTGAGAAATTGTTGCAACATGTTCAGGGAGACTATTCCAGATCTTAGAAGCACATGGATGACGCTTCTATCCAACTGAGTGTTTGCAGCAGGAATCGAGATAGCATGGTTGGGAGTAGAAGTGCTGCCTTTGGTCACATGCCTCCTTTCTAGGGACAGAAGGAGCAATTCATTTTACTTGCAAAATATTGTTTAAAAAGTTAAACCCGTCCTGTTCCTAAGTGGAACATCGGGCGGCGCCTATCTCCGTTTCAGTAACCCTAGGCAACATGGCTGCACAAGACAGTTCGACTACAAGTGGGCGGGTAGTCACTCTGTAGTCACCATGCGTTTAATCCCTACACCATTCAGATATCGAAGCGCCAGGCTAGAGGCAGTATGGTACCATTTTTATAATGGTCTTTGTATGACCAGGTCGGGGCTTGTACCTACGACCTCCCGCGACCAGAAGCGGACGCTCTACCACTGAGCCAACTCGCCCGGTTAAAATATATTAAAAAATATTGTTTAAGTACATCAAATTTATATTAATTGAAATTCAAAATTACTTTAAAATTACTGTCTCTAACAACAATGCTACTTGGCACTTTCTTCAACAATTAATATAGAAAACTAGTATTCAAATGCAAATTATATATGTAATTTCATAAAAACGAACCGTTCCCTAAAGAAATACGAGGAAGAACGAAACCAAACAATCTACATAGAGAAATAAGAGAAAGAAGACAATAAAAGTTGGCTGTTCAAGACTTATAAATTTCAAAGTTTATTTAATCCTTGTAATGGGATTCTGTCACTTTCTGTGATAAAAGTGTGGACAATTTTGCATTGCATTTATGTACACTGATTTTCATTAACTGTCATTTATCTGTGATATGAGTCCAGCAGTAGCCCTAATTTTTTTTAGAAATGCAATCAGAATCAGTTTATCTATTACACAATTGAATAACATACAAGAGGAAATTGGAAGTCGACAAACTGAACCTGAACTTGAATTTCTGGTGATCCATATTTTGAATGGAATTCTTGAAATCTACATTTTTTCTGCTAACAGCTGCATTTTAGGGCAATACCTTAGCTATGGTCTCTCACTGATTTTACTGAAAAAATGATAAACACAAGTCACAAAAACAAAGAGTTTTACAAAAAATTCTCCAAATAATAAAATACTATACTGCTTTGAAATAAATTGGATAATGGATATTGCAATGTTTTTATGTTTACACTAAGCAGAACAGGTATATTAAAAAATATTGATTCAGAAAATACATGTAACTCTCAAAACACACTCACATGATTCACATATCGGCTAAATTGCTATGTGCCTTGCAGGAGGGCATAAGCATATGTTCCTGGTAGAAGGGATTTAACAGCCAATGGTTCTCAAGCTAAAGGCAATTTAGAGTTAAGGCCCTTCTTCCAGCCATATGCAGAATATATCATCTTAGTTTGACATAAATCTGCACAAAAATTTGCTATATCATCATCAAAATTTTCAGAAATGTATCTACTTATGCAATCATGTAGATAACACATACCAAATTCAATTGTCTCTACACATTCAAGGGCCAGGATCCAAGGGCTGAATCCCTCCCTCTCACCTCCCCCCCCCCCAACCCCATAAATCCAAAACCTGGCCTGATTTGAGAGTTGGTCAGAGGTATGTAGATGAACACCCCCCAAAATATGTTTGTACCCCTTTAAAAAAACCTTGTATTTACCTGGACTGTTGGTTTGCCGATTCTTCTTCATATCCAGATGGCAAAATCCATTTCTCAGAAATTGTTTTCTTCATAAAATGTGATCTCATCTCAATTCTGTAAATGTGAGAAGCAAAAAACAGAAATTAAGTATACATGTTCACCTCTCATTGTTAAAAGTTAAGTCAGGAAAAAAAAACACACAGTAGACCTACAACAATTTTGTTTGAATGTTTGAAGATTATGGTCTTTAAATCCATTGGAGTCAATTTGATTATGGTATAACACACATTTTCCATAGAACCGAACTCGATATATCCGATACACGCACTTAGTCTCCAGACTCCAATGGATTAAACGAGTAAAGTCACTTTTTTAAAGACACATTAACATTAACATTAAGTAACATAACATTAGGCTTACTTATAACAACCTTGGTCTCAAAATGCATTGTTCAACACCAACAATAATAATATTTCCAATTTTAAAATTCGGACAACATAATCCTTTGAGTTCATAATCATTCTAGTGGGGAGTTGAGTAACCGGACACCTAATTTTTGATTTTTTTTTCTGGATACGTTACCAAAAACCCTAACCCATATTTTCAAATGATCAATATCAGTATTTTAAGAAATCAAGATTTACGGGAAGAAAAATGAATGCTGCGTACCTGTGTTCCGTTTGCAACTTTGCGCGATAGTTCCCCGACGCGTACTGCGCCGTTCTAACGCGTGGTGTCCGGGTACTCAACCCATCCGGAAATACAACCTTTCATGATACTAAAAACAAACTCCCAAAATTTCTTTTTTAGTGTCTACTTGCCGACCTGACAAAATCGTTTTAAACCGTTAACGCACATTTACGAGCACCGTGCACAGTTTTATTTGGACATGTTCAATAAAAATACTAATAAGAAATAATCAGAATTAGGTGCACATTCAGTCGTCTAAATCCTGTATTACATTACGTAACTTGCGTTGAAAAACGTCCGCCATCATCAGATTTAACATTTACCTGCAGCAGACAAGACGTGCAAGGGGTAACATAGATCTAGTATTTGTATCTCTACAGTGAGCAGGTGAGTAGTGACTACATCATACATGCCTTCTCGCTACAACCACCTGCACGCATCCACGCATGGGGACAACTCTATACTTTTGTGTACAAATGGGTGGCAATGCAATAGGACCAGTGCCAGTGGCACATAAAATTGCCTTAAAATTCAGTCTTTTACAAAATTTTACTAAAATTAATAATATTGCTTAAGTTTATCATGACTAAAGTAAACATCATTTGATCATATGAAATAAAAATTACAGACTCAACCTTTCAGAAACGTGTATTCTTATTTTTTTTCTGGTTCCAGCATTACAAAATGTATGGTAAAGTCTACTACTCATCGACCACCGTTTTTTAAACCGACCTACCTTACGCACGGGCTTTTTTGCATAAATATTCGAAAAATACACGTAGGACTAAGCGCAATACACCACAATATTAAAAAAAACCCACAACCAAGAGAAATGAGGAGGAAATGCGTTAGAAATTAACGGAATTTAAGAAAAATCTTGCGCATCAATGTTAATACACGTGTTTTGCCATTCACTGTGACGCGCGTGCAATCCCGAACGGGTTGTGTACAGTACGCGGCGCTTTAGAACGGCGCCGTACGCGCCGGGAACTAACGCGCAAAGTTGTAAATTGAATCTAAGGACACAGCTTCCATTTATCCTCTCATAAATCAAGATTTTTCATGAAAAATTCAATACTGAAAAATGCTATATTTTGCAACATATCCTGAAAGTCCTAAAAACTCACACTCTACGTGTTAAATCATGGGCAGTAGGCGGTCGGTTTCAAAAACGGGCTTTCGGCGGCCCTCGTGAAAAAGGTCACTTGACGTCGTCGCCAAAATTTCTGTGCGTCCGACACGAGGAAGCAATCTGAGCCTGAAAAGTGAATCTACACCATTTTCTGCCCAAGTGAGAGAAAATTTAGGTAAAACTGGCAAATATTTTCTGAGATATGGTGAAATTAAGCTTAAGCGGTCGATGAGTAGTACCCCCAACCATACTAAAATTTTGCAACAAGCGGGCAAATTTTTTGCTCATTGCATTTACATCCATTTATCCGTGTTTTTCCCCGTGTTGGGCGTATGTGGGTGTGCTGCACAAGCTGGCGCGGCGCGGAACGTCAACAAATGACGCTGAAGATAGAGAATACGACGAAACTGCTGCTACATTATCTAACTCTCCGTATATTACGCCATGCTAATTGAAATACTTTCGCATAAGGAATGATCTTTTAAAATACACATTTCATAATACTAGATCTTATCAAATTATAAAAATCACTTGTGATGCATTAGTTAGGTGATTACAGGTTTAGATCTACTATAATATTAATAAAAAACATCGCATTTATAATATGAATTTAAACTAATTGTTTCTGCCATAAGCTGCTATACCATTATCCCAAAGCTTAAAAACCCCATTATAATAAAAAGTGCAAGAAAATCGCCCATTTTCACCCAGATAGATAGCAGCAAACCTACCAATTTTACTTAAACTATTATAGTAATCTTATTCAACTGCCGATCTATCATCATCTTAATCATCAAGAATTCACCCCAAATCTTCTATCTGGATATGTCCAACGATGAGGGCCCTGGCACAATTTCTTAAATATAAAAACGAGCACAAGAAGATAGCAAACAGTGAATACCAATAATAATAACACAAAAGTTCAAAAAAGTATTACTCAGTATACATTCCGATAGAAATATAACTTCACGAAATATTAACAATTAATATAATTTATAAACTAAAGTCTATGCCCACAAAAACCATCTTCTTCCAAAATGCTATCAGAAATATATACCTGTCTTAAATTATAAATATCGTCTATATCACAGTATAAAAAAAGGAAGATCAAGACAAACAAGTCACACATTCTTATGAGTACATCATCCAGCAGCTCATATAGCCAAGAACATCAACAAACAGCTACTACACCCCCACCTCCAACCTAACTACAATAATATCACATTCGTTGAAATTATCGTAGCATCGCCATTGTGACAACATGAAGAACAAACAAAAGTTATTACATTTCTCTCAAATTGATCTATTCAGCCGCTACAAAAAATTTGTTCCACTACCTCCAAGTCGCAATATCTGCTCCGCTACAATAAAAACACTCAAAGGGCAAAGAACACCCAAAGGGATCCTTACTCTTTATTTTCTTTTTTTTATTTTTTTATTTAAAAAGATATCAAAAAAGAGAGAAGCAATCCGACAACCAAGGCACACCTAATAACTCCGTGAGAAAAGCACAACTACATTTAGTTTAACAATTTTGATAAACGTTAACAACATATTACATTGAATTTCGACACTTAAATTTTCATATGTCACGCCGTCAAAAAACAAAATAAATTCACGAAATCATATCCAATGATAAATTCTATAAATATATACCGCTCATAACTTTTAACAATATATTCTGGTAAAATCTTACGATCGTAAACTTAATCCTTTTCAAAGCCCTCTTAAGCTTTCAAAAAAAAAAATCATACCTCACTCACACCTTCCTAACAATTTCATCATCCCGTACCAATTCACTGATTTACCTTTCAACCAATCACAGTCAACCGCTGTCTCGCACGACAATAACCATTCTAATTAGCCAAAAGTTAAACCACAAACAAACAACAGTCTTAACATTCGTTGAAATTATTTCCACTAAAACAACAAATCATATCTTTATCCTTCAAAACTTTCAACACACGCATTTGGTACATACAACTACGCGTTATTATATGAAATAAGGAATAGACTGAGCTTCACATCACCTGGACACAGCTTAAGACACAAAAGACTCCAACGCCACCACCATATGCGTAGCCCCGATCAAGAGACAAAAAAGAAGCTAACAGAAAACTGATATGCAAGGGATACAGGTAATATGCATCAAGGTATGCAATTTCCACGAATGAGACGTATTTAAAACTAATCACTATACTTAAGCCCTCAATTACTTATCCAATAAATCTTACCTCCAAACATGCATAAATATATAAAAAAAAATTGAACAACATACACAATGACAATTACAATCTTCCGCACAGAAAAAAAAGAAAAAAAAACATAAGAAAATGAACAAATATAATGAGAAACTACAATAATAACTAAATTAATACTTGAAAAGATACCTGATCATTATGCCCCAAAACTATTTATGCTAATAATTTCAGTATACCAACCATCGTTGAAAAAATATTTAAAACCCCTATTTTTTTTCTTTTTTTCATTTACTCCAACTCCAGCAACCTTAGTGACTCTATGCTAATACAGGCCAAATATACCATTTTACTTAATATCAGTCAATTATTACTACCTATGACACTTGAAACGATGTATAATAAATTTTAAACAAAAAAATACTCACTACATTGGAACAAATATCAACGAACAGACGGATAACACCAACAAAATTCGATTTACTCATTACAAAACAAATTTCTCCTACATGTGACTCTTCTACATCCAAGAATGACAAAACAATTAAACAGAAAAACGACCCCCCCAGCTCTTTCCTCTTTTTTTATGAGCCGATAGAATTTACAGGATCGCAAATAACGAAATTCTATCGTTTCTACTAACTGTATCAATCTCACATTAACACGTTCCCGAACACGAAAAATCAGTTTATGTCGAGCAAATTAAAATGAGCATTCATTCATAGAGTAAATCTAATCATCCTCACTGTAAGAAGTACAACCACCACACAAATTACTAAAATCGCTACAATAAATTTTAATAAATTAATAAAGCATATCTAAAAACTCGACCTCACACTCACTACTACCCGGGATTCGCCATCACTTCCTTAAAAACTATCTTCTCATATTCTCACTAATTCTACTCACACAAGCTTCCACTGACCATCTCCAATGCTTAAACCATACAGAAGCAACACAATATCCATTAATCTAAGTGCTTCGAGCTAAAAAACTATTTATCCCATTTTTGATCAATCAAGTTATTTCGATCCTCATAGTACCTACATCCCTAATCCCTTACATACTCACTTTTTCCAAACTCCTACTACCATCAGCAGCTTCACTAAACCACTAATTAAACAGACAGGAAACACATATAATCAGAGCGCATACTTTACCGCACACGGATCCTCCACAGGCTACACTAATGCCCAATAGAAGGCCCTCTCGACGCTTCGCGTATGTTTTTACTGTCTCCGCTCATCTATCTCAATACGATGATCGAAGCAATCTCTATCCCCAGCGTTCTGAAAAATATGTCCATTATTAATTCCTTTTTTTTTAAACAAATAAATGTAAATATCATTCTAACAAAACAACTACAATTTCTATCTACAAAATGAATTTTACACAACCGAATTTTTTCACTCCTACTCTGCAAACACGCTCCCTACTATTCACCTAACTCAACTCCTATATAAGACATCCTAATTACAGTTCTATTATCAGGCAGCACATATTTCTGCCGATATCGCTACATAATAACACGCACTTCCCAAATATTCCAGACCAAACAACCAACACTATAAGTGGCCCTACCCGTCCAGCAGTAACATACACCTCAAACACTTAAAACATAAGAACTTCAGAAAATCCATCCATCTGACATAATCACAAACGCTCCATTTCTCTTTTTTACATCAGTCTAACAAACCATCATGGTGTAATAGTCTCCGGTCTTTTTAGGAGTGATACACCGCTTTGTGTATATATTTAATTCTGCATAATTCTAGGCAGCTCAACTAATCGCACTTTTAAAAGACGCGAATTCATTTTAAATCACTCTTCCCTATCTGGCATAAATGAACGCTTGCCCGCCCACTAGTTTCACGTCCCTAACAACTGCAAAGCTTTCCCAAATCGCTACTCTTGCCAAAGCCGATCTCAGATCACATTTTTGACCTTTCATATTAACTTGGCACGTCTTCAAATTATTAATAAAAAACCCGAAAAATAACGATAGAGCAAGCATCCATTTTTGAGCCAACAACCTGCTACGTAACAAGTTATATCCTCCCCCTTCACCACTGCTCTTTCTTAATCAATATTTACTTTGATCGA
>JZLH01S0330809.1:5935-17738 GCA_001188425.1 Eucidaris tribuloides | reverse complement strand
GTCAAACGTTGACTTATTCTAAAATAACTTATGTCAATATCCCTTGTGGTATTGTGTGGCTCCCTGTGGATCTTATTTTTATCTGGCCCAGACAGAATTAAAATACTAGTATGTTTATGCTTGATTCTCCTTAAGTAAACAAATCAGAGGCAAATCCTTCCAGCTGGGAGATCCATTCCAGCTAGTGTGCAGTTGGTATATATTTCAACTGATTTGGTTCTTGAGGCATTTTCAAGTGTTCCCAATCATATCACTAACCTTCAATGGGGACAAAACAGGATTTAAATATCTGAATTACTTACTATCACAAAAGTTTTTTTTGTTTTTTTTAAGTGAAGGAAATATATAAAGAAACAGTGGAGTCAGACAATTTTGCGAGTTTTTCTCTTGATCTTCTCTGCTTGAAATTTCCACAAAATTTTATACAGGCAAGCATGGACATCATTAGGAAACATGGATAGCGAAGATGCTAAAGCACTGTATGTAGACGAGCTATTGAAGGTGAGTACTGATCTTGGAAATTCATATTGTTTTTAAATGTTAGTGAATACTGTGAATATGTGATATGATTTAGTAAGTTTACATAGATCTTAGAATGTTAGACATGTACATGCATACTGTACCTTATGCTTTTCCTCTCTTAGCACAATTCTATGCCCTTTGCCACTAGTACAGAAAAACAGAATCTACAGACTTTCAAACCATCTAAAATATACAATACATCAGATATATGCCCCCCCCAAAAAAAAACAAAAAAACAAAAACAAACAAACAAACAAACAAACAAAAAACAGTAAGATAAGAATTCCACATGGGTGAAAATACATTTGGCTGATATTCTTGTTTCATCAATCTTTTTGTGGAAATTGTTGCGGGAAGAAAGAAGCATGTTTCAGAAGGATGGAAACAAAAGCTTGATGCTAAATTTATGTCAAAAATTTATACAGAGTTAGATTCAAACATATCTTTAAAGATTGTGTTTTTGTTTAGCAAACCATAACCATTTTTGCTCAGATTTAATCCAAAAAAGAAAAAAATGTTGAGTTCATACATCATATGTTTGAAATGTATGTGGGCCATGTGCTCAAGTTTTGTGCAATATCACTGTGGATTTAATGTATAGCTGTATTCTTTGACCCACTGACCTCAGTAGAGTTCACATTCACATCTGGTTAGCAAAGACCTCTCGGCACAGTACTGTAGCTCAACTTGTACGGATTTCTTTTTTCCTTGGTTGAGAGTGTACAAATCAAAACACAATTAGTGAGCAGTTTTTATTGAAATTTTATTTCACCTTTAATTAATAAAAAAATTAATAAGGCTTTGCTTACAGTAGCTTTAGGTTGTCTTATTTTAATAATACAGGACATTTATATTGCGCAGATACTGTATTAATATACTCAACTGTGCATTTTAGACATGTGACCTTATTCTTTCAATATGAATTTATCATGATGTGGGGTTTTAAAATTTTGTTTCATCAACCCGTTTAAATCCAAAAGTATAATACTGGTATCATAATACTGCTAATTTACGTTACATACAGCGTACACAGTGTACTTTTGAACTGTCACTTTCTAAACTTATGTATGCATGTGTTTTTCATGTTGAGGAGGGGAATGAACAATTTCCTGCCTTTTTTGCTTCCAATTTGAATGTACTTATGCCTCATGTTCATGATTCAAAGTCACTAGCTTTATCATTCACATTTTCTGTTATGTTTAATAGTGTGTCTGTATCTCTTTGTCCCGTAGATTGTCCTGGACAATTCCAATGCTAGAGATGTGTCCCATCTAATGGAAGTGAGTTCCATTTGTCTTTTTTATGCTTTTTAAACCCTGCAAAGTGGAACTTCGTGCTCGTGTTATGCTATTGTTTATTGTTAAGCAATTTCTTTTAAATTTCTGGAAATGCATGCCAGCATGTAGAATAATAAATTTCATCATGAAATTATTTTCCAAAGTTGCAATAGAATATGTTGATTTTTTGTTGTTGTCATGTATCATTTGATTAAGATCTTACCTTTGCAAGAAATTGGTGCTATTGTTATTGTTTATAATTTTATTGTCATTTGGTATGCAATGTACATGTACTTATGGTAATCACACATATAATTTTATGATATTTATATATATAATATTATTATAATTTTCCAGTGATATGTAACACCCTCTCCCCCCCCCCAGCCCCCTTCCCTCCTAAAAAAGGGGCAGAAAAATTCACCTTTACAACAATGTTTGCCTTGCATGATACAAAAATGTATTAACATTTTGTTTTTTTCGGGCTGACAGGGAGTTGTTCCATACCACGAAATAAAAAATAGTCTCCTTGAATACAGTTGTAGTTAACGAAATGTTGATAATGATATAGACTTACTTGTAATTGTTTCTGTTATCAACATTTGGATTGATACTGTGCATGTCATACTACAAAAGAAAAAAAAAGCTTTATGTAAATAAAGGTTAAGATTAAATTAATTTCTAGATTCCAAAATACAACTTATCCTAATCGTATTTCTTCACCCCTTTGTTGCCTGTTTAATGTCAAGATTGTCGAGACCATGCCCCAGACTGATGACGTCGTGGAGTTTCTCAAGGTCATGGGTCCATTCTTTGAACTGGTCAGTGAGAAACTGGACGTCCTCTCTGCCCCTTTCAAGGACACCAAGGTCAATGGGATGGCCAATGGTGCAGTACAGATGAAAGAGAATGGTATCAATGGAGGAGGTACAGTAATTAATTATCAATATCAAACTTGATGTATTTGAAGATAGGGTTCAGGATTTGCATGCCAGGAAGCGGCAAAATGAATGAAATCAGCTTAAATCATTCACATTGTGAGGATTAGTATAAATAAACACCTGTCATAGCTCCTTTGGATAGAAGACATAGTTTTGTGGAAAATCTGGACTGTTAAACTTCAAAATTTACAAAGTGACAGGCATATTTCATTGTAAAATTTGTCTGATTGGCTGTTAGCCGAAGGTCACGGAGAGTTCAGCCGTTTAACCATCAGTGTACGTAGTCACCACTGACTGCTGCGAACAGCTGGTCATGCAAACGTATACATAACCGTGTTCTGCAATTTGAGCAAAATTTAAACTCACAGAAAGAATAATATTCTGGTAGCATATTATTATTAGTTTTTCTCATAAAACAACAAGTTGGTGATGTATGGATCTCAAACTTTCAACACACCATTTGTAAGTACTTAACTACTGTTTGGTAATGATAATAAAGGGAAGTGATGGAATTTGCAAATCCTAAACCCCTGATTTAATGACTGAATAATTATACCCCCCCCCCCCATCAGCATATCGTGACCTGACTACAAATCTCCATAATATTGCAGAACTTCTGAAAAACACCTTAACCACAACTTTGAAATTTGAAGCATGTATAGCTGAAACTAATTTTCATATTCTACTAAATATTCAGAATTCAATTGTTCAGAAGAAAATGCCTAAACCTGCAAGCAAAAAACACCTCTGACTTTGGACTGTTTTCCAATGCAAAATATGGTGCCTTTTTCCTCCTCTTTAGTGGCAGTTCCAATGCATGTTAAAAATCTTAAAACATACTTTTGTCTTCATTGATTTTTGATTTGGAAGTAAAAAAAATTGGCATGTAAGAATCATGTAAACATACACACAATTTGTAAACAGTAACTTTTTTTTCTTTTTGTAAACAATTTCATCAGGTGACTACACAGATGAATCCAGCAATGAAAGCTTTTCAGGACTGGACATACCAAACGGTCACGTGGAGGACAGACTCAGGGTGGATGGAGGGATGGGGGATGAAGGAGGAGTGAGGAACGGACGGATGGAGAGAGTGGAGGAGGAGGATGGAGAAGTAGCAGATGATGAAGAAGATGTCAAGGGAAACGACTATTCAAGAACCTCGCAGCAAGAGGATGGTGAGTGTATCAGTGTTTGTCTATTGCTCCTACCAATACAGGAATACAAAGTACATCTCTCCTTCATCAATACTTGACTAATCTGTATATTCATCATGTTGCTATATTTGCTACTCATGTCAGGTGTACATGTAATTTGTGTAAAGATAGAGAATTTTTTTCCCCTCCTGTTTTGTGGGTTGATTTTAATTGTCTTGCAGGCTGGAACTGGACCAAGAGCTGACATTTATGAAGGCCTGGTCTAGGTAGAATAGAGGAGGAAATTCGCTTCCACCTTTTAGTTATACAGTTCATTGACACACGTAAATACATGGGTAAATGGAGAAGTGTATCATTACTTGTGATTGCAATGTGAACTCTATGAGCTTAAAGTGATAGGCTAACATTGTGGAACTTCAATTTAAAAAATTGTCAAACTTTGATATCTGAGCTACAAAGTAGTGTTCAAATGGACAAATAAACACCATAGAATACAAAAGTTTGAAAAGTTATGCTGCCAATGGCAAGGTATGCATGAATAAACAATTTCTACTCCTGTGGATGATAAAATAGCCTAGATCTGCACACAGTAAGTCTATGGGAGGAAATGGGCAGGTGAAACTGGTCAATTTGAATGCTTATAGATTTTCAATTTTTTAAAGCACTAAATCATCATTTTGAAATACAATTTTTTTCAGGGCTTTATTTTTAGACCTTGTCAAAGACACTTTGAGCGTGGAGAATTATGTAGCTCACATTTTTTTAACCGTGGCAAATGTTAGCCAGTGGCTTTAAAGCCTCAGTATAGTTATAATAAATGGTAAATAATGAAATTCTTTGCAATTATGTTTTTTAGATCTGGCGTATGTGATCTATCAATGCCCTGAAATATCACTCGCTTAAAACCCTCCCATTTTCTGTTTAGAAATTATCCAAAATGTGAAATGTTTGGGGGGGGGGGGGAAATCCGACATTTCCCATAGGTAATATACATACCATTACACACCACTACATGCTCTCCGATAATTTAAACATAACAATTTGTCAGTATGAACAACTTTCAGTGGGTTTGATGTTGTCTGAAGTGACAATAGAATACATTGTGGACAATTGACCCCCCCCCAAAAAAAATTTCTGATTGACCAAAGTAAACTTGGGCTATTAATGAATTTAACTTACACATTTCTTTCCTTTTGTCCTGTTGACAGATTCTGTTAATATCAGCCACCCTATCTACATCAACAAGAGTCAGCTAGAAGCGGCTGAGTTACAGCTACCTGGCAGTAGTGACAGTGAATCAGAAGGAGAGGAATTCTGTGACTCTGTTGACCAACCGCCACTTGAGAAGGTAAATTTGAAACTTAGAACGTTAAAACTAGTCACCTGGATTTACTTGTTTATTAATATGCAACTTTTCGCGTCCTATCCGGGACGCTTCTTAAGGCTAACTGATCTTTGATGGCAATTGGTTGTTGACCCATGACGGGGTCGAAGGATTTCGGAAAACGTTGGGGAATCTTCTGAATTGCCGAGTTGTAGGACCCGTAAATTGGGGGGAAAAAAGCTAATTAATGAATGAATTGAATTGAATTGTTTTATTTCGGTAACTTCTGTACAAGTTTGACAAATGAAAAAATCATATTGTCATGTAAATTTATTACAATTGAATATTCATATGTTTACAAATTATTTTTACAGGAACTAATAAGCATTTTTAATATCATAACTCCTCACGCTGAATATTTCTTAGTGGTTCTACTTTTGAGAATTTCCTACCTGAAATAACCACAAAAAGTTTGATGTGTAATTTGCCTCTGCAAATTAATTGAGAGTACATCAAAATCATGGAAGTAAGCACTTGCAAACTACATGTACCCCTTCAACACAAAATATACAGCAAATACCTTACTATAAATTGAATGGAAAACTCTTCAACTCTTGATAAAGCTATAAAATGTTTGACATTTCATCTTACTGTAGATTTGGAAGACATAAATTCTTTCATGTTGAGAGTTGAGTAAGTTTCTTTGTTTCCTTTGTATATTTCAGCGACAATTTGAAGTGTCTTCTCCTAATGAGCCATTCCAAGGCGTGGAACACACGGAACACCATTCATCAACTCCATTCAGCTCAGTTAACGTGGTAGTCACAGAAGCACAAATACACAGTGAGTATAAAAGGCCAAAAGTTCACATGTCTTTATAACTGAAGTCAATTAATTCATGAGGCATTCTGATTATTACCCCTCTTTTACTAAATCTCGATTAATTCTTTGTTTGCTTTAATCACTGATCTGCATGCCCTTATGCTAGGTTCCACCACTGCTCATCTGTCAACTCAATCAGGCCCGATGAAGCCGATTTTGGGCCTTTTCAGTCTTGTTCAGCTGGTAGTCAGGGTCAATCTACCATGATCAGTGTCCATCTGCCCTGATCAACATCATTCTGGTGACCTCCTCCACTAGTTGAACATGTCAAATTCATTCGAGTAGGGAGCCACAGCGTTAACCACCTGATCAAAATAAACTAACTCTGATTATCTTGCCGGGCTAGACTAAACAGGCCCAAAATTGGCTTGATTGGGCCTGATCGAGTTGACAGATCGGCAGTGGGAACTTGGCATTAGCTGTATTTTGTTCACTGATTTTGCGCAGTAATACAGGAGCCTTTTACACATTTACATCTATGACCATCACAGAACCTTGGGTATTAGTGTTCTACCCACTGCTGGCAGTCAGTCTCACATCTTCCCACTATTTTATGATTTTCTACCAAAAAATTAATTCATTGTAAACTAATGCGGTAAAGTGGAATGTTGAGTGTGGCACATTAGAGGGTTAAGTGTGTACCCCATATTTAGGGAAATAGTACAGTATCTGTAATAAAAAAAATACTTATACTGCGTGGTTTTTTTTTTGTAGTTTGTGGTGCACAAGGGTTTTATTTCTCTGTGCATAATCCACTGAAAGGGATTTGGTGTTAATAGTATGGATAAAAATGCCCATGTTTATAGCAGATTTGATAGAATCAAATCCCTTGTTTGTAAACCCCTTTCAACTGTATATCAACTTGCTGCTTACCGTAAGAAGTGGAGATCAATCATGGAAGTCATGAACTGTCAGCCATGACAGATACGTACCAAGCAAGCAAGTATAGCGGTAGTCACTATATTAATATGCCATATGCTTACCTTACCTTACCTATCCTCTTTGGGCCTGGTGTCCCATAAGGCTTCAAGAACATTTCTCCAGTGAACCCTGTCTCTGGCTACTGGTTTGGTGTCGCTCCAAGATCTCCATCCTACCAGTTTCCTGGCTTTTTCCAATCTTCACCTACACGTTCTTTTAGGGCACCCCAATTTCCTCCGATCTCGTGGAGCCCAAGTAAGTGTTGTCATCCAGTGGCAGTTGTCATCCTTCGTAAGCACATGGTCTATTTATTTCCAACGTCTTCCTTCACTTGGTGACTTATGGTTTTCATTGTGGTCCTCCTTGGTATGTCATCATTTGAATACTTTTGAGGCATTTGAATTGGAAGGTTTCCACCTTCTTATTGTCACTATCATTGGTTTTCCATGTCCCACACCCATAGAGCTTGTATTGTGTTTAAGATGATTAAGTCTGGATAGATCATTTACAACTGGGCAATGCCAGTGATGAGTTTTCTAGTCCTATGTGACGTAATTCAGTCAGTCAAGTTCTGCTGGTGTATGTATCTTTGATAATGTTCACATTCTTCATGACTTCTTAATACATAATTGAAGTTTGTTCATCTTCCAGTATCGGCAGTTCGTCGGTGTCGGCCTTGAGCTGTGTGCAAGATTTAGTTGTCAGAAGTGCAGTGAACACTTTGTTAGTGATTCCAATGCTGTACTAAAATTCTTTAACTCTTTGTGTGCAGAACCCTGAATCCCGTGCGTGCGGAGTTAATTTCAAAGAGCGCTCAGTATCGGGAATGGGAATAACTAACTGACTTCAACTAGCAATAACTTTGCACAACAACGTTTTTAGGAAAAATGTCCTATAGCATAGTTGAAGTACATTTTACAGACCTTCTTAATGCATAAAGGGTGTTTGGAAATATACATCTGAATTTTGTAAAGTAATGGCTAATTGTAACCAACATACATGTAGTTCTAAGTTTCCTGCTTGAAAATATACAACTCCATTCAAATAATACAAGAGGATAAACCACAAGTTATATAGATAAAAACCTGTCTAGTTTACAAGTTCATAAAAGAGAAGAGTCACCAAATGAGAAGTGAATGAAGGAATTATCAGTGAATAGCACGTCTTATTGTAATTGACCTCTCCAGTACTTTTCAAAGTTAACTTGTGTCTAATCCTTTGTCCTATTGTATCACGAAGCCTTGATTGTATTTATCGATTTTTCTGGTTCCTTAAGAATCTAACATAATACCCCCGTACTTGAGGAATGTAAACAATACAAAGAGATTACTGCTAGTATTGGGAAAATCAGTGTAATTCGGGTGAATATAATCGTTTCTACGTTTGAGCGTGAAATGCGAATCCCGCACGCTGCTGGGAGTGCATGGATGCGAATACCGCGTGTAAAGAGTTAAGGAATAGAAAATCTCTTTGTAGCTTTTATATAATGCACTATAATTAGAAAGTTGTCTTCCTCCAATTAATCATGTAAATTACACATTCCTTCCTTACACTCTTTTGTCTTTATCCAATTAATCATCTTTTGTCTTACCTTGTCATACTTCTTACAGTACATCAGCAAATGTTCCATTGTTTCATTTTCATGACAATACTTGCATAATTCATTTTCATATTTATTTTAATACAATATCTGTAAAACTCTATATTGCATATTCCCATTTCTGTCTGATGTACAATTTTCTCTTCATTTCAGTTCAAGCCAGACCTTGAGACAGTCTTGTTAAACTGAAGATTGAATACTGAAAAGGAACCTACCTTTAATTGACAAACAAATATTTTTGGTTATAAACTGCCTTCATATAATTCTATGGTTCATGATTGTTAAAAGTATGTCACATGTGATGAATATAAAAGCACACATAGCCGCGCGAGTCTGTTGAGAAAGTACTTATTTACGACTCCGTAAATATATGCTTACAAAGCCAGTAAATAGTACTTAAAAAGCGTAAAATAGTACTAGTTACATCGGCAATCTGATTCTTCGCACGATTGTCGAGTCTGTCGCCATTAGCCAATCAGAGGTTAGCTCATCTGGCTTAGCGCAGCAGTCGAATTTTCAGCCGGCACACCAAAACCAACTAAAAAACGCAGGGAAATGTTGAGTTTTATTATGAAGATTTAAAAACACTGTGCCATAAAAATGTAACACTATCGAAGGTAATGTAATTCCGGCGTCGGTTATATCAGCATTTACATTCATTAAATCATGTCCGAGATTTTTCACAATCATAACTTATATATTTGTCGGCCGCCTCCCTGTGCGGTTGCAGCGCAGGAGCTAAGCAGCTATTGCTACGCACTTCACTGATTGCACCAGATACGCAAGTCCAAAATATGCTGGCTCTTCGGCTGTCGCGACCGATAAGCATTAAGCGAACGTGGACATTCCTAGGAAATTAAAGCACTGTGCCAAAATGTAACACTATCGAAGGGTATGTAATTCTCGTTGATATAGCATTTACTATACATTAAATCATATCGTAGTTTTTTTTCGGCAATAAACTTTATATAATTTTTGTCCTGCAGCTCCGGCCCTGCGCGGTGGCAGACAGCAGGAACTGGGGAGCTATCAGCTATGCGACACATGTACATGACTTGCAAATGCGAATGCGGGAGGCGAAATGTCAAATACTGCTCGCTCATTTCGTTATCGCCGATTACATGGCATCGCAGATTTAGTTGGAATAATGACAATTAAATGTTTGGCTATAAATTGACCCGAGCGTGTGAATTCAGGGTTGGCGAAACAAATTACGCCCAGCCTATATTAAATTCCACTAACTTTCGAACTCTTGGCTTCATATAGGTAAAGAATACGCTGCTTGATCAAGTTAATATGTGTGGCTACATTGGATAGCGCGTCATATGATTCGCCAAGTGTGACCGGTTCGAAATCCAACGCTATCATCTGATCTTTCAAATAACATTTTAAAACTTTTTTTTATTCATTATGTCAAGGTACAAGCACTATCGTACGGTAAGCCAGCATCGTAGTCGTTACTTACGTGTATTTAATGGAATAGCTGACTATAACGTAAGTTAGATCTAACGTTAGTATAAGCACGCCGAGAGTAACGTTAAACGTTAATTGCGTAGGTGCTACATTTATTGAAATATTTTAACCAATCAATAAACAATGAATATATGAATGTAGTTTATAAAACAAATATGTACGGCCTTCATTTGAGGCTCTAGTTTAAAACTATGGTCCCTCGGTGACTGCAATAGAACTATTTTGCTTCGGGGCTATGCCCCTCAGCAAAATAGTTCTATTGCAATCACCTCGGGCCCTATAGTTTTAACTAGAACCGCTCATGGCCGTACATATTTGTATACTACCACCTTAGTCCACAGCAAGTCCTGATCTGACTTCACTGATCCTAACTCGACCTACACCATTCAGGTCATGACCTCACCTGGCATCACAACGTTAACTATTTACACTCAAACATAACCACTTAACTAGACTACCACTATCGTCTACAGCTTGACGGTCCTGAAATGACCTGGTCGCGTCTGAAAGACATCACTAATTCCGATTTCATTATAACTCCAGGGGTTCATACAACTTCCATATCAAGACTGTAGCCATATAACTTCACCAATACTCTGCATCACATCTGACCTATTAACATATATCGTCAGTGTCATCAATTATACACTTTAACTCAACACATGACACTTCCCCACATGTACCAATTAATAAAATCAAAATTTTTGCCAACCTCTGCTAAAGTTGGACATTAACTTTTAACGTGCTGGAGGATCTAAACCTCTATGGACTTTATGTGTATTATTTGATGCAGATTTGCGACTTCGGCATGTTAAGAGTTAAGTATAAAATATCTCCACCATATTGTCAGTGCATCTCTTTTGAAGAGTCTTGATGTTAAACTTCAAACATATCTGCACATAAACATCAAAATAATACATCACTATAAATTCAGGGAATGTATCAGTCTATGGACGTTGACATGTCCATTGCCTCTGACCTCTATCCAGTGGATTAGAATGTGACAAATGCAGGTCAGTCTGGGGGGCAATGTTTAATGGTGAGTCTTGTCAGTTGAGAGAGGAAGGAATATACATTATTCTTTTCAAGTGTTTTTTCCCCCTTGTGAGCACTAATACAGAAGGCACTCTGACAAATACATGCTCACAGGATTGTGACTCTTCATTTGTCAGTGAAGATTACCCGAGCATCAACAGGGAATACAAATATTATGACAGGCAATCTGTTTTAGGGTATTTGAAACCGTCAGATATAGAAGTCCGGTCTCTGGGTAGCAAAATAACATTACTGATATAACACTATCAGTTTCACCATCAATGGTTGAAGTTATGCATAATCAATATAGCTCTCTCCCTGCCTTCGACACACCAGGAACTATGTATTTCTGTCACCTGTCTTGATAGTATCTATAAAAAAAAGCAGAACAGAGTAGTGAGTATTATACAATTGTCATTCTTAGTGTGACACATTTGCATCCTTTTTACATTATCTATCCAGATAATGTTGATGCCATCATAGTGCCTCAGTACACGTCCAGTTCCAGTACGACCCCTCCCAAGCCAGTACCCTCAAAGCGAGGGGGCGGAGAGGTCACCAGTGGGTCAAAAGATCAGCAGGGCAAGGGCAGTTCAAGGCATGCAGGTGACCAGTCAGGCAGGACTTATTCTAGAGGTAAGAAAGAGTTCTGGAAAGGGAAAAGTTCTGGA
>JZLH01S0330776.1:25083-38230 GCA_001188425.1 Eucidaris tribuloides | reverse complement strand
GGGGGGGGACGTTTATTTAGTTATTATTTCAATAAATATTAATACTAAGCGGCGCAAGGCTGGGGGTGCACTAAGTGCACGATGCCACCCCTCCCACCCCTCCCCCGCAGAGCCATAGGAGTTCTACCCTAATAGCCCAAAAAAGAAGATTTGCACATTTTTTTGCTTTCAACGCCTGGATTTTTTTTAACTCTAGTTCCACCTCCTATAAGATGTGCTACCTCCCTGTTCCACCTCCTCGACATGTTGCACTCTCCCTCTATGCCCAAATCTCAGCCTACGCCCTTGTTATTGGTTTTGTTTAGAGTGAAATGTTAGCCGCTCGTATTTTTGTTTTCATTTCTTTTATATTCAAATCTGTTTTCCATCGGTTATACTTACAAATATTCGCAATTTCGCGGAAAAAGCGGCAACGCTGGAAAAGTTTGGATCTTAGAACTAGGGGTAGTAATGTGCTGTTTATTACTTCCAAGACCAAAATTTCTCTGGCATCCTTCTGCTGGTTGGCTATATAAAGGAACATGATCCAGTTAAGACATCTCCACTCTGTCAATGTGAATTTTTCATTTACGATCAATTCTGAACTTCGGTAAGCAATATTTTAAAGTTTCACTTTTATATGTTGACAAAAGTACCATCAAGTCAATTGTAGTTCTTGTCCGTGTCCTGCAAAAGTTAATTGTTGATAGAAGATATTGCTATTTTTAATCTGTTGTGTCCAACTGTTATCATCGTTCATCTTTTGAACGTTAAGAATCATCAATAATATTTGTATTATTGAGTCCCATGTATTCTGAAATATATACATTTTCCTCCACACACAAAGTATATGAACACAATCTTACGAGTTTCTAGTTGCGGTGGTTGTGTGATATCTTCGGCCGTATTCTGCTTTTACGCCTATAATTCAGGCGTTGGGCGGCCAGGAAGTATCGTTCTTCATTCAGAATTGTCCTATCAGCGTTTACTCTCTTCGGTGGACGTAATCCATACCGATGACCATTGTACTAGTGTTGGCGGTACTGCAGTTGACGTCGACGTCGTATTGAAGCAAACACAGAAGCCACCCAACAGACGACGACGACGATGATGCCACGGGTGACAACGAAATACTGCTATCAACACTGTTTACGTCATCATCTCTTTGAATTTCTCGAATTTCGCAATCTACTGCCAACAATACCCGTCTTGACACCTACAAAGTAAACGGATGGTTGAAGAGAAATATATACTTCTACAACTGTTTTGATTTTATTATGATAAGCAAATATAAAACTTGGGTGTGCATTTTATAACGTGAAACTTATGGGCTTATCCAGAAATTCCTCAGGGGAGTTTCAACTAAAATCTATTTCGTACAGTAAACTTAATCTTAAACCGATCAATCAATTCTATAATTGATTTAGGGTCTTAGTGACCCCCTCCCCCGCCTATCAGGGAAATCCTCCACATTTCCTACCTGCCAAGGGTATGGAAGTCCTACATTTCCATACCTGCAAGGGGTATGGAAGTCCCCACTTTCCTACCTGCAAGCGGGTATGGAAGTCCCCACATTTCCTACCTGCTAGGAGGTAGGAGAAGCCCTCAATTTCCTACTGCAAGTGGTAGGAGAAGTCCCACATTTCTACTGCAAGTGGTAGCGAGAAGTCCCACATTTCTCTACCTGCATAGCGTTAGGAGAAGTCCCCACATTTTCCTACCTGCAAGTGTAGCGAGAAGTCCCCACATTTCCTCTGCAGCGGTGAAGCCTGCATTTCCTCACCCTGCAAGTGGTAGGAGAAGTCCCACATTTCCTTACCTGGGCAAGTGTGTAGTGAAGAAGTCCCACATTTCCTACCTGCATAGGTGGTAGTGAGAAGTCCCCACATTTCCATACCTAGCAAGTGGTAGGAGAAGTCCCCACATTTGCTACCTGAGCGGTAGGAGAAGTCCCCACATTTCCTTCCTGCAAGGCGAGGAAGTCCCACACATTTCTTCCTGCAAGGGGTGGAAGTCCCCACACTTTCCTTCCATGCACAGGGGTATTGGAAGTCCCCACTTTCCTACCTGCAAAGTCTCCTTTTGAAGTCCCTACATTCGACCTGCACGCGGTAAGAGCAATCCCCATCATTTCCTACCCTGCAAGCGGTGGTTGACAGTCCCCACAGTTTCCTACCGTTAAGCGGTTGAAGTCCCTGCATTTCCAACCTGCAAGTGATAGGAGGTAAGTTCCCCACATTTCCTACTGCACAGTGCATGAGACAGTCCCCCACATTTCCTACCTACAAGTGGTAGGAGAAGTCCACACATTTCCTACCTGCCAAGTGGGTAGGAGAATCCCCACATTCCTTACCTGGCAAAAAGTTGGGTAGGAGAAGTCCCCACTACTTTCCATACCTGCTAAGTGGGTTAGGAGAAGTCCCCACATTTCCTATCCCTGCAAGTTAGGAGAAGTCCCACATTCGCCTACCTGCAGCGTGTTGAAGTCCCTACATTTCCTACCTGCAAATAGCGGTAGTTAAGAAGTCCCCACATTCCTTCCTGCAAGGGCGGATGGAAGTCCTCACATTTTCCTGCAAGGGGATGGAAGTCCCATTCATTTCCTCCTGGCTAAGCGGTATGAGAGAGATCTCCTCAATTATCCATACCTGCAGCGGTAGGAGAAACTCCCCACATTTCCTACTGCTGCAAGCGGTAGAGATCCCACATTTCCCTACCTGCAGCGGGTTGAAGTCCCTTATTTCCTACCTGGCAAGGTGGGTAGGAGAAAGTCCCCACATTTCCTACCTGCGAGTGTATTGACAAGTTCCCCACATTTCCTACCTGTAATGGTGAGGACGAAGTCCCCACATTTTCCTACCTGCAAGTGGTAGGAGAAGCCCTCCACATTTCTACCTGCAAGTGGTAGGAGAAGTCCCCACATTTCCTACCTGCCAAGTGGGGGAGGAGAAGTCCCACATTTCCTACCTGCAAGCCGTCTTGAAGTCTCCTACTCATTTCCTACCTGCCAAGCGGGTTAGGAGAAGTCCCCACATTTCCTTCCTCCAAGCGGTGACAGTGCCCACATTTCCTTTCCTGCAAGGCGTATGGAAGTCCCCACATTTCTCTACCTGGCCAAGCGGTAGGCAGAATGTCCCCACATTCCCTATCTGCAGAGCGGTTTGAAGTCCGATGTCCTACCTGCCAAAGCGTAGGAGAAGTCCCCACATTTCCTACCTGTAAGTGGTCTTATGAAGTCCCACATTTCTTACTGCAAGGGTAGGAGAATTCATGTCCCCAGGATTTCCTCTTATATCTTGGCAAGTGGTAGAAAGTCCTTCACATTTTCTATTTCCAAGGTAGGAGAAGTCCCCACATTTCCTACCTGCAAGCGGTAGGGAGAAGTCCCCACTCATTTCCTTCCCTGCAAAGGGCCGCTTATGGAAGTCCCCACATTTCCTACCTGCAAGCGGTTGAAGTCCTACATTTCTCTACCTGCCACGCGATAAGAAAATTCCGCCGACATTTGCCTACCTGCAACCCGGTAAGGAGATAGTCCCCAGCATTTCCTACCTGCAAAGCGGTTGAAGTCTCCTGCATACTACCTGAAGTGCGTAGGAGAAGTCCCCCACATTTTCGCTACCTGCAAAGTGGTAGGAGAAGTCCCACATTTCCTACGCTGAAGTGGTAGGTAGAAGTCCACACATTTGCCTACTGTCAAGTTGGTAGGAGATAGTCCCACATTTCCTACCTGCAAGTTTAGGAGAAGTCCCCACATTTTCCTACCTGCAAGTGGTAGGAGATGTCCCAGATTTCTCTACCGTGCAAGTGGTAGGAGAGTCCCCACATTTCCTACCTTGCCAACGCGTGTGAATCCCACATTTTCACTGCAGCGGGTAGGAGAGTCCCCACCATTTTCCTTCCTGGCAAGGGGATGGAAGTTTCCTCAGCATTTCTCTTCCTGCAAGGGTAGGAAGTCCCCATTTCCTTCCGCAAGCGCGTTGATAAGTCCCTACATTTCCTACTGCAAGCGTAGGCAGGAAATCCCCACATTTCCTACCTGCAATGCGGTAGTAGAAGTCCCCACATTTCCTGAACCTGCCAGGCGGATAGTGAGAATCCCCACATTTCCTACCTGCCAAAAGCAGGTGAATAGTCCTGCATTCCTACTGACCAAGTGGCTAGGAGAAGTCCCACATTTTCCTACCTGCATATACAGTGAGGAGAGTCCCCACATTTCCTACCTGTAGTGGTAGGAGAAGTCCTCACATTTCCTACCTGCCAACGCTGTTGAAGTCCCTTACATTTCCTACTGCAAGCCGTTTTAGGAGGAATCCCGCACAATTTCCTTCCTCCAAGCGGGGGAAGTCCCCACCATTTCCTTCCTGCAAGGGGTATGGAAGTCCCGCACATTCCTTACCTGCAAGCCGGTAGGAGAGTCCCCACATTTCCTACTGCAAAGCGGTTGTGATAGTCCTGCATTCTCTACTGCAAGCGGTTGAGAAGTCCACCTACATTTCCTACCTCGTAGTGGCTAGATGTTCCCCACATTTCTACCTGCAAGTGGTTAGGAGAAGTTCCCCAGATTCCTACTTGCACAAGTGGTAGGAGAAGTCCTCACATTTCCTATTTCAAGTGGGTAGGCTAGAAGTCCCCACATTTTCGCTACCTGCAAGTGGTAGGTAGAAGTCCCACATTTTCCTACCTGCAAGCCATGTTGAAGTCCACATTTGCCTAGCCTGCAAGGCGCGGTAGGGAATCCCCACATTTCCTGACCTGCAAGCGGTAGGAGAAGTCCCACATTTCCTACCGCGGAAGTGGCAGGAAAAGTTCCCACCATTTCCTACCTGCAACGCGTTGTAATGAATCCCTGCATTTCCTACCGGCAAGTGGTAGGAGAATGTCCCCACCATTTCCTACCTCGCATAGTGTAGGAGGGAAGTCCCCACATTCCTACTGTAATGTAGGAGGAGACAGTCCCAAACATTTCCTACCTGAAGCGGTTGACAGTTCCCTACAATTTTCCTACTTGGTGGCAAGCGCGTGGGAGAAGTCCCCAATTTCTTCCTCCAAGCGTGGGTGGATTTATTGCCACATTTCCTTCCATGCACAAGGTATGGAAGTCCCCACATTTCCTACTGCAAGCGGTTAGCGAGAAGTCCTCCATATTTCTACCTGCAGCGGACTTGAAGTCCTGCATTTCCTACCTGCAAGCGGTTAGGAGAAGTCCCACCCATTCTACTGTAAGTGGTTACGAGTCCCCACATTTCTTACCTGCAAGTGGTTAGTTGAGAAGCTCCCCAGATTTCCCTACTTGCAAGTGGTAGTCAGAGAAGTCTCACATTTTCCTATTTTCCCAAGTGGTAGTGAAAAGTCGCACACATTTCCTACCTGCCAAGCGTATGGGTAGGAGAAGTCCCCACATTTCCTACCTGCAAGCGTGTTTGAAGTTCCCGACATTTCTTACCTGCAAGTGGTAGGATTGATATCCCCACATTCTCCTATTGCAAGTGGTAGCGAGAAGTCCCACATTTCTACCTGCCAAGGGGTATGGAAGTCCCACATTTCCTACCTGCAAAGCGGTAGGAGAAGTCGCCCCACAATTTTCCTACCTGCAAGGGGTATGGAAGTCCTCCATCATTTTTCCTATCCTGCAAGTGGTGAGGCAGATAGTCCCACATTTCCTTCACTGAAAGTGGTATGGGAGAAGTCCCACATTTCCTACGTGCATGTTGGCAGGAGACAAGTCTCCCATATTCCTAGCTGCAGCGTTGAAGTCCCCACATTTCCTCCCTGCCAAGTGGTAGGAGAAGTTCCCCATATTCCTACCTGCAAAGCCGGATTGAAGTCCCCACATTCCTACCTGCCAATGTGGCAGCGAGACAGTCTCCCATATTTCCTACTGGTATATGTGGTAGCGAGAATGTCCCCACATTCTTATCCTTGCAAGTAGGCAGGTAATATAGTTCCCACATTTCCTACTGCAAGTGGTAGGAGAAACCCCACATTTCCCACCTGCAAGTTTGTAGGGAGCAAGTCCCCACATTTCCCACATGCAAGTTAGTAGTAGTAGGAGGAAGCCCCACTATTCCGTACCTGCAAGTGGTTAGTTGCGTTGACAAAGGGGTCTTTACGCACACGAGCCATTATTTCTGACAAAGATTCTCTGTATATTTTTTTTTTTTTTTTTTTTTTTTTTTTTTTTTTTTTTTTTTTTTGTTTTTTTTTTTTTCTTTTTTTTTTTTCCACTAGAGCGCCGTTAGGTGTCCACATCTATGCTAACGGCATAAAAGATCATCTATCGTCAGTGGCTTGAATGTTACTGTAAAAGAGGACTTTTTGGAAAAAAAAATACTCATTCAAACACATAATGTTGCACTGCCGAAAATAATGTCCTTGTTACCTTCTTCTATTCAAGAAATATTTTCTTTCATTAGATGTTGTATCGAGCGAATTGAATGTGATATTGAATCAAAGCCATTAAACAATTAAAACTTCGAACCTTCATCTTCTTATTAAACAACATCAACAAACATCATGATTTTTTTTATCGCCAAGGGCGTAGGACTGAGTGGGTTGGGGGTGCACTGGTGCACGTTGCACCCCCCCCCCCTCGCGCAGCGAGCCAAAGGAGTTCCCCCTGGCAAGCAAAAAGAAATTTTCACCACCTTTTCTTCTTTCAACGCCTGATTTTTTCAACTTTAGTTCCACCTCCCTAAGATGTGCACCTCCCCACACCAAGTTAGTTCCACCTCCGCAAGATGTGCACCTCCCCATGCCCAAACCAGCCTACGCCCCTGATCGCGCAACCAATTTCTCAAGTATGATTTTTTCATATTTACGTCAAAGACACCAAAAAAAATCTTTCTTTAATGGCCAAAGCTTTTACCTATTATATCGAGAGAAACAAAGCCATCGGTTGTCTGAATAACAGATTGAATGCTGACTTGTAGATCTTGTGACGGCATGTTTGATTCATAGGTGACGTCAAATAAAAGACTCATCCGGATTTGCCCGTTGGAAAAGTTTTGAGCTGACTGCACAGTAGCTTCGGCAAGAAATACACCAGAGACACTTAGTATTGCCATTTCAGCCTGTTGTACCATATAATGAAAAACAAAACTTTTTTTTCATTCATACATACATACATTACATACATACATACATACATACATACATACAGTGGCGGCCGAAAGTATCGTTACGTTCTAAATACGTTTACTGAAACGCGTTTCAACAATGTTGAAACGCGATGAAACGCAAAGCCAGCGTAGTGAATGCGTTCCTTGTGTTTATTGAAACGAATTCGCTTCTGGAATCGCGTTTGTAGGCGTTCGCAACGTGACGATACTTTCGGTCACCACTGTACTTTTACGTTTGTCATACAATTATGTAATTCACAAAAGTCATTAATGCTCATAATTTCATAAATCAAGAGAATGTTACCGATGTGATGATATTATGTAGCCGAATGTTCCCCCATTAATCTTAAGGGAAATAAACTTATTCAATAAAAGAAAACCGAAAAATACCCTTCGAAGTGGTTTACAAAATATGATAGGGGTATATTGCTGTACGTCCACTGTTGGTGTAAATCTGACCAGATCAAGTCATGTGCGTAATATTCCGAAATACGTACCCACGAAAGCTTGTTTTCACACGGTTGTCTATATTTGGTCATGTGATGTATGGTGGGACCCCCAAATACCTGGTGGCGTTACATTTTTCAGTCCTCTTCTTAATTAAACTTGATGCATCAGAGCTATCCTTTATCCAATTATAATGAATTTGGGCTCATTCTGCAGCAAAATTACTCTGCTTTTGAAATCTGATAAGTAATCTTGCATTACACTTTGTTTATTGCCAAAAATGCAAAAATGTTAACGAGGGTAAATCTGGTGGATACGCGGAGGAGGATAAGCGGAGGAGTGTGTACAACCTCTATGGAGAAATTGCAAATTCATGTGTACTCCTTGTTTTTCCTACTATTTGCAGCATATAAGCTATCTTGGAGTTATGATATGCACGTGACTAACTTGACACATGTTGTACTTTACAATTCTCAATAGTAACATGAAATTAATTGTCTTCTAGGTCATTAATTACTTAATTACTGGTGTAGCTTATGCTTGCCATTGACTTGTACACGTAATGAAGCATGCAGATAGTACTGCATGTAAGGACACACAAATATGTTCACTTCAGGGCTGCATTTTGGTTGAAATTTTTAGATACACTCTACTGATCCATTTATTAAACAATAATCTCTATTTAATCTCTACAATTTGTTAGTTAGGTTTAATAAATTGTTTGTTTAATTAGTGTAATTGATGTTTTTGTAACAAATCGCAACACAATTTTTAACATATTTTGTCACAGCCTGTATCACCCATCTGAAAATCAAAAAGTAGTAAAACTATACATTTTCTTAAAGCTGAAAGTGTGCTTTTTCACAATATAACATCAATTTTGAGCCATGACTTAATACTGACAAGTGTAATGAGTTGTCATCAATATCACAAAACTATACGCTTTTTGTGATATGACCCTTTAATTTTTTTACACACCCTGTATAGCAACTTAACCTTGAATGATTCAGATTCTCTGAAGTATAAGCTTTCAGAAAATGTATACTTTTGTTGGTTTCTGATAAGTACTCTTTGAGTTATATTGGTTTAAATGCAAGAAGTAACAAAATTCAAAATTTTGGTGCCTGTAACACAAAGGGGTCCCACTATATACGACATATGACCAGTTACCAAATTCCAATGCCAAATCTGAGCAAAAACTACTCGGTGTGCAAATCAAAAACACAGCTGTTAAGTAACTTACCATTATCTTTATCGATTGGACTGTTGGGTTGTCTGTTCCAAGAACGTCACGCTTTTGCAGCCCATTATGGAAACATAACAAATTTAGCACCAAGGCTGTTGTGGATTTAAAAGGAAAACGTGAGTCACTTGTAAAATAGGATATGCCGTCTTTGACAAACTTACTGCAAAGGTGTGTACAAAAATAGGCCTATGTGAAAAATTTATTGTGCAAATACATGCATCTGCTTTTTCAGAAAAACTGAATGCCCGCAATTCTAAACAAAACAAAAAAAACCGCATACGTGATGCAACTCCTAAGGCAGTCAGTCAAAGTCAACTACTTAAAAAAAACATCAACTCTTCAAGCATGGAGGGGTTTCAGAGTGTTTGATTTATCAAGGCATCAATGCCGGTATATCTAAAAACAATAACCAAACAGTTCATTTTTTTTACTCATTTCCCGAAACTAAACCTGTGAATGAACATGTTACAAGGGCGTACATAGAGTGTGTTTTTTAAATTGAAACTAAAGTTCCAATATTAAGCCAGTTGTCTATAGAACTAACATAACAACGTTTTCTTTATCAGAACTTAACAAACCCAACTACTTTTAAATAACCTGCAAAGTTTAAAATGAAGAATATATTTCAGGAAAATAATACCCACCACTGCATGTTATCTGTTGACACGGTCTTGCTCCTGTAATTTAAATTAAACACATATATGCAATTAAACATTGTTTCGGGGATTTGCGAGTCCATTACTTCCCTTCATTATCAAAACCAAACGGTAGTTTAGTACTAACAAATGGTGTGTTGAAAGTTTGAGATCCATATGGCATGAATTTGTTGTTTTATGAGAAAAACTAGTAACGACATGATACCAGAATGTTGTTCTTTCCGCGAGTTTAAATTTTGCTCAAACTGCGAAATCGCGGTTATGTGTACCGTCGCAAGACCAGCGGAGCACACTGATTGCTTAAACGGCTAAACTCTGCGCGACCTTCGGCTAACGGCTGTTCGGACAATTTTTGACCCGTGCACGTCGACGTCACTGTAAATTTTGAAGTTCGATTGTCCAGATTTTCACCAAAACTACGTATTCTACTCAAAGGTTCTATGACAGTTGTTTATTTATACTAGTCTTCACATTGTGAACGATTTGAGCTGATTTCTTTCATTTTACCGTTTTCTGACGTGAAAATCCCTTACTCTGTCTTTAAATAGTTAATTTGTTCTTTGATATCGTATAACGTTTACCCTGATTACTCAAGGAGGGACTTTCCTTTTTATTTATAGACCTTTCTTGTCCATTTCCCCTCATTTAGTGCATTTTATCGTGTATTTGTTGTACAGTCGTGATTTTGTATTTCCTCATAGGTGTTTAGTTTTATTTTCTTTATCACTCACACTTATACCAAATGGTTATTCATTCACAAAATGACTTTTGTATGAGGCACGGTATAGGAAAACATTTTAGAAACATATTTCAGGCAAACTTCCTCTTTTTAACTTTATTTCTTCTTGTTAAATACACACACAATACCGGAGTAACCGCTGATTAATCATTAATCAGTATGTTCATAACTTTGAAGTTACCATGTACTCAATCTTACGTTGTTTCACAATTAACAGTCAAAAATTAAAATCTAATTATCAGTTTGAGCAGTTTGTGGTATAACAAGGAAATATCAGATATACATGTATGTACGATGCCGTGTCACTTTCTTATTATACAGTTCAAATCCATTAATCGTATTAGTTAGTCGTACTATCATATTATCTGAACTGTCGCTAAAAAATTGCATTATAAGTTGGGCAAACATTTTGCTTTTACAGTCTTAAAGATTGTGTCAGGGATGTGCAAGTCCATTTCTTCCCTTCATTACTCCAATACCAAACGGTAAGTATAGTACTTACAAATGGTGTGTTGACAAGCTGAGATCCATACGTCATGAATTGTTGTCTTTATGGAAACTAATAACAGACATGTTAGCCCAAGAATGTGTTCTTTCTGTGAGTTTCAATTTTGCATTCAGACTGCGAATCGGCGGTTAGCTGTGCACCGTAGGCAAGACTCAGCGCAGCGCTCTGATTGGTTAACGGCTACCCCCTTCGCGACCTTTAGCTAACGGCTGATCGGACCATTTTGGAACGGCACGTGCACGTTTGACGTCGCGGATTTTTTGAAATTGCTGGCGAGTAATTTGAAAAAGGATGAAGTTTAACCGTCCAGATTTTCACCAAAACTCAATATTTTACCCCAAGTCTCTATGAGAGGTGTTTATTTATATTAATCTTCACATTGGATATGATTTCAGCTGATTTGATTCATATAGATGTTTTTTGACGTGCAAATCAATGACACAATCTTTAAAGTTGACACTCTTAGCTCTAAAATAGTGTATATATTGTGTAGAATGGACAAATGAAACTTATTCAAAAAGACATGTTAATCGACTGCCCAGGATTTAAATTTCATTTTTTTCAAATGTGTGCTTTAATCATCAGTAAATACACATTCATACCTTTTCTGCAAACTTTGGGCGACAATGAATTATCGATCTGGTTACTAATTTCGTCAAGTCTTATACCCCTTTCACAAAAGTTTGAGGCGGGAGCTAGGTGGCAGTTTTCGGCAACGTTGACCGAGTTATCTCTTATCTCGACATAGATCTCGCAAGGAATATCATGTATTGCTTCACAAATCTGTTGATTTAGACACAAAAAATAATTGAATTGAAATGTTTCTTAAATCGCTTCACGTTACATCTCGAAGGACGATTTCCAAAATCATGCTTGTTCCAATCACGTCGCTTATGATGTTTGAAAGCTTAACATTCTTTCTAATTGTTGTAGGGCCTACATAGTGCTTTACCATGGAGTCAACCTACTGAAAAAGACATAAAATGAATAAGTAAGTAAGTAAGTAAGTAAATAAATAAATAAATAAATAAATAAATAAATAAATAAATAAATAAATAAACATTTATGCCACAAAGATATCATGACATAACAAGGATACCAGTTCCATTTCTTAAAACAAAAGATCCTTCGTCATCAATAAAAGATTTTCCAAGCTCTAATAGGGTCCTTTTCTGAAGAGCCTTCGTAAAAAAAGAACATTTTCAAGCCAGTACCTGCATTTAATGCTAGCATTATGCATAGCTAGAAAGTGGGAAACAAACAAACTTTTTTTTAGCATTTGATCATTAAAGAATAAGTTTCTCTCATTCTGAGGGTAAAGTGAAATACCGGACTACCTCGCATGAATAGCCCCAAAATTTTTAACTGTTTTCGCCCATATCCACAAAACACAACGATTTCCCTCATTATTCTAGGAATGCAAAATACTCAACTTAATTGCGATACTCACCGTCATCAAGTTAGGAAGTAGAGTATTTGTTGTTACAGCAGCACAAAATAATATTTCTGGAAATAGGAAAAAGTATTAATATTGCTCAATATCATGTAATTTTCATAATTCCCTCGTGAACTATCACTTGACGGACAGAGAATTGTTAAGGCCCAATAGGAAAAGGAACAACGCCCTCTTATTTTGACTTAAATTGTACAAATGGGGCACTAATGATAACCATAATGCAACAGGTGTTGTGGTAAAATACATTTTTCACCTCCGGCAGTATGTAGGCCATGGCATGGCAACAGTATAAAAACATTTGCCTGTATTATTTTTAAGACTAGTTTACATCCCCGTTGCCATTAACTAGAACCTTGACAGTGGGCTTTTAATGACTTCTGAATACCAAATATACGAGTTAACCCTAAACCTACCAGGGGGGCATAATGCCCCCCCCCCCCCGAAGAATTTCGCGATTACGCTGCCGCGCGAAATTTTTTGACCGCGCCGTTCACTGGCGTTTTACTTTCAAGTCTCGTGCATCATTTAAAGGTATTGGCTAACATTTACCACAGTTAAAAAAATCTGAGCCGCATGATTCCCCATGCTACCAGTGTCTTTGATGAGGTCTAAAAATGAAGCCCTGAAAAAAATTGTATTTCAAAGTGATTATTTTAGTGCTTTAAAAAAGTGAAAATCGTAAGTTGACAAGATTCACTTGCCCATTTCCTCCCATAGACTTACTGTGTATACACCTAGGTTAATAAAACTCGCCCGAGTTTTATTGTTTATTCATGCAACTTGCCATTGGCAGTGTAACTTTCCAAACTTTTATATTCTAGGGTGTTTATTTGTCCATTTGAACACTACTATGTAGCTCAGTTATCAAAGTTTGACATTTTTTTTTTAAATTGAAGCTCCACAATGTTAGCCTATCACTTTAAGACCATTTTCGAAAAAATCGGACGTACCGTTACGACGCTGCGCGACTTTTCGTACATGCATGCAACTCCAAA
>JZLH01S0330776.1:0-10205 GCA_001188425.1 Eucidaris tribuloides | reverse complement strand
CAAATTATGTCCCCCTACATTTCAAAATGGATTTGCGCCACTGGGTATAATATGGATTTAAAAGGATTTTGCAATTAAATACCTCCATTATTTCTGCAAATTTCCTCAAACTCACTAACAAACTTTTTTATAGATCTATATTTGAATTACTTTTTCTTTCTACGAATATGTTTCATGTGCAAATGTTGTCACCCACTTGTTTTTATTTTGTTTTTGTTTTGTTCATTGAAATTTCATATTCAGTTTTGTAATAAGAAAACCAAGGAATTTAATTATTTAGCTATGCAGCTTTAGAGTATTCCAACATCTACACGGTCAAGAGTAAATTTCGCTTTGGTTTTTTTTCTCCAAACGCATTATTTTTCAAAAGATGCATAGATAAATTCAACAGAATAAAACAAAACCAGATTTCATATACAAAAAATGGTTACGATAGTAGCTTATCATTATAGGCCTACCTTACTTTTTACTGAATTAAATCATTCCAAGTATTTTTTACTTTACCTATGCAAACCGGAACTGGGGGAAATTTCCTGAAGATGTGCATATTATGGACGAATTTCCAACAAGAACATGTGTTCCATCACAGGTTGTTTCTTGTGTTTTCCTAATACATTTAAATAAGATTGAGGTTCTCCGGTGATACTAGACATAGTAGTAAAGACATTTATTGGAAATGCGCTGAACCCATTTTTATACTAACTCGTTTGGAGAAAGCTGCATTTCTTTATAAGAGATTGTATACGTAGGTGGTAAATGAGTGGATGATATTAATAACTTAATTTTCGTGTAAATTTTGGCCCAAGAAAATGGTTACAATATTAGCTTATCATTTTACCTTACTTGTTAATGAATTACGTTATGGAAATTGTGCTTTACTTTACCTATACAAGCCGGAACTGGGGAAAATTCTCCTGAAGATGTGCATGTTATCGTTGAATTTCCGACAAGAACATGTCTTCCAGCACAGGTAAAAGAACAAACTGTATTTTCATTTACAGTATCACCGGGTACACAATCTGATGACAAGAGCGGAGCCGTAATGATGGGGACAGTACACGTTACTGTAAGAGAGAATAAGGAGAAAGATATTTAAAGAACAGTGTTGCTGTAAATCTTGTGTTTTTTAAGTACATGTAGAATAAGTTTGAGGGTGTCCGGTGATACTAGAAAATGTAGCATAGTGCAGTGAAGATTTTTACTGGAAAGGCGCTAAACCCACTTAGTAACTCGATCGGAGAAAACTGTATTTCTTTATCCGAGATTGTACACGCGACCATAAGGAAAAAAAATAAAACCCCGGGATATTTTGTACTTGTTTGTGGAATTAGGATTCAAGTTCCACAATATCGTTTAATATAAATTTAACAAAGTAAAACAAAACTGCATTGCATGTACAACAAATTAATCACGACAGGAGCTTTTCACTTTACCTTACTTGTTAATGAATGAAATTATGGCAAGTGTGCTTGCCTTTACCTATGCAAACCGGAACTGGTGGAAAATCTCCTGAAGACGTGCATGCTATCGATGAATTTCCAACAAGAACATGTCTTCCAGCACAGGTTAAATTACAAACTGTATTTTCATTGACAGTAACACCGGATACACAATCTGATGACATGAGCGGAGCCGTGATGGTGGGGACGGTACACGTGGCTGGAAGAAGGGATGAGGAGAAAGAGTTTCAAAGAACAGTGATGCACTTATTCTTTGTTTATGATGCAGTGATGCAGTTATTCTTTCTCTATTCTATGTTTTCCGAGTATATGTAAAATACGCTCAAGGGTGTCCCGTGATACTACAGCATCGCAGTAAAGAATTTAGTGGAAAACGCGGTAAATCAAGAGAATCTGCATTTCTTTACCCGGGATTTTACACGCGACTCTGGAAAAATAATAAAACCCGAGATATTTTGTACTGGTTTTAGAAATTTGGCTTCAAATTGCACAATATCGCTAGGTGAGTAAGTGGTAAATGTGTTACAGCCCAAGTTAAGTTTTGGGGATTTTGTTATTTTATTTGAAAGCTTTATGCCCAAAGTTCATATCACACCAATAACAGATTCTGAACGTCTTTCTGTTTTTTTTTTATTAAATACTGAAAAATCTCGGAGGGACCCCTGAGATTTTCGACTATATTAAGGTTATCTGAATTATACTTCATCAGGAAAAACAGACTCTGCTTTCTTATAAGGTAATTAATTCAAAAAAACGAAAGACATTCAGAATCTGTTATAGGTGTGGTATGAACTTTGGGCATAAAGCTTTCAAATAAAAAAAAATCCCCCAAACTAAACTTCGGCTGTAAGTAACTTAATTTTGGTGGAAATATATTTAACCTGTTTTGCAATCAAACTTTTTCCTTATTTAAACAAATTTCCTTAAATCCTCTCAGAAACAAAAACGTTACATTTCTATTTCTTATTATTTTTTATTCAGGTGTATTTTGAACAAATTTTGTGGACTCTCTTTTGGTATCATTTTGTTCTTTGTTTTGGTGATGCTGCTTTAAGTGGTTAGTAATGCAGTGATCAGTGTGTGTAAATACTTTGTCAAACATAGCGTCATTTCTCGCCAGATTTTAATAATAATGATGATGATGATAATAATAATAATAATAGTAATACTAATAACTGCAACTACCGTATAATGATAATTCAGTCAAAGTACTTTTTTGAATAAAAATGCTTTTAAGGTAGATTTAAACTTGGGTGACATAGAGGAGTTTTTCAAACATAAGATGGGGATGATATTCCATATTGCATGAGTGAAAGATCGTTTCCCACAAAACTTGGTCTGAATGCTCGGACAATGCAGAAGTTCTTCCTCAGCAGATCTCAAGTTGCAAGATGGTAGATACATGTATATAGAAGCCATTGCAATGATACATTGAAAGCTTAAAAGCAGTACCTTAGACATTAAATGTGCCTGGGGTGGGGGGCAATGTAGATGCTTAAATACTGATTTTCATTGAAATTCCATTGTCAGATGTGTGAAATCAAGGAATTTAATTATTTAGTTATTCTACTAGAGTATTCCAACATGTACGGGGTCATAGGTAAATTCCGCTGGGTTGCTATCCCCGAACATCCAACATTTTTCAACAGATACAGATTCAACACAATAAAACAATACCGCATTGCACAAACAACAAAATGATCACGCTAGGAGCTTGCTATGTTACTTTTGTTTATAAAGAAATAATGACAGTGCCCTTTACTTTACCTATGCAAACCGGGACTGCGGAAAAATCTCCTGAAGACGTGCATGTTATCGATGAATTTCCAACAAGAACATGTCTTTCAGCACAGGTTAAATTACAAACTGTATTTTCATTGACAGTATCACCGGATTCACAATCTGATGACATGAGCGGAGCCGTAATGGTGGGGACGGTACACGTGGCTAGAAGAAGGGATGAGGAGAAAGAGTTTCAAAGAACAGTGATGAAGTTATTCTTTGTTTATGATGCAGTGATGCAGTTATTCTTTCTCTATTCTATGTTTTCCGAGTACATGTAAAATACGCTCAAGGGTGTCCAGTGATACCATAGCATCGCAGTAAAGAATTTAGTGGAAAACGCGGTAAATCCAGAGAATCTGCATTTCTTTACCCGAGATTTTACACGCGACTCTGGAAAAATAATAAAACCCTTGATATTTTGTACTGGTTTTAGGAATTTGGCTTCAAATTGCACAATATCGCTAGGTGAGTAAGTGGTAAATGTGTTACAGTCCAAGTTTAAGTTTTGGGAATTGTTTTTATTTGAAAGCTTTATGCCCAAAGTTCATATCACACCAATAGCAGATTCTGAATGTCTTTCGTTGTTTTTTATCAATTACTGAAAAATCTCGGAGGGACCCCCGAGATTTTCGACTATATTAAGGTTATCTGAATTATACCTCATCAGGAAAAGCAGAAAGACATTCAGAATCTGTTATACATGTAGGTGTGGTATGAACTTTTGGCATAAAGCTTTCAAATTAAAAAAAAAATCCCCAAAACTAAACTAAATAGATTTAATGTTTTTTGCAATCAAACTTTTTCATTATTTAAACAAATTTTCTTAAATCCCCTCAGAAACAAAAACGTTACCTTTCTATTTCTTATTATTTTTTATTCAGGTGTATTTTGAACAAATTTTGTGGACTCTCTTTTGGTATCATTTTGTTCTTTGTTTTGGTGATGCTGCTTTAAGTGGTTAGTAATGCAGTGATCAGTGTGTGTAAATACTTTGTCAAACATAGCGTCATTTCTCGCCAGATTTTAATAATAATAATGATGATGATAATAATAATAGTAGTAATAATAATACTAATAACTGCAACTACCGTATAATGATAATTCAAAGTACTTTTTTGAATAAAAATGCTTTTAAGGTAGATTTAAACTTGGGTGACATAGAGGAGTTTTTCAAATATAAGATGATATTTCATATTGCATGAGTGCAAGATCGCTCCCCACAAAACTTGGTCTGAATGCTCGGACAATGCAGAAGATCTTTCTCAGCAGATCTCAAGTTGCAAGATGGTACATACTTAATTAAACATTCACTGAGATATATAGAAGCCATTGCATGGATACTTTGAAAGGTCAAAAGCAGTACCTTAGACATTAAAGGTGACTGAATTGGGATCCAATGTAGATGCTTTAATACTGATTTTGATTGGAATTCTATTGTCAGATGTGTGAAATCAAGGAATTTAACTATTTAGTTATTCTACTAGAGTATTCCAACATGTTCGGGGTCACAGGTAAATTTCGTTGGGTTTCTGTCCCCGAACATCCAACATTTTTCAACAGATACAGATTTAACAAAATAAAACAATACCTCATTGCAGAAACAACAAAATGATCACGCTATGAGCTTTCTTTGTTACTTTTGTTTATAATGAAATAATGACAAATGCTCTTTACACTACCTATGCAAACCGGGACTGCGGAAAAATCTCCTGAAGACGTGCATGTTATCGACGAATTTCCAACAAGAACATGTCTTCCAGCACAGGTTAAAGTACAAACTGTATTTTCATTGACAGTATCACCAGGTTCACAATCTGATGACATGAGCGGAGCCGTTATGGTGGGGACGATACACATGGCTGAAAGAGGGGATAAGTAAAAGTAAGGAGAACAAGTGCGATTCATTCGCAAAAAATATTCTTTATCTCCATTAATTACTTCTGTATTGGTTCCACATCCTTTTGGTATTTTTGTTTTGTTTTCTTTATTGTTATAGCAGGAATGTAGTTCTTATTTAGTTGGCTTTGTACAATGCAATGCAAATTCTGACTTTGAGCAGAATTCGTGTTTATTGTACTTTTTTATTGATCGCATAAAATCTAGAAAGCAGATTCTTATCCACAACAATTTTTATACGTCATTCAAATTCAACTCATATAATGAACAGTTATTGTTTCTAATGTACGAAAGATATTAAGACTTTAATTAAATCAGTGGGACAAAAACGATAGTTCATTTTAACACGTCTTTAACCTATTAGCTACTAATTTGAAAGATCAAATACGATGTGTCTGTTCGATTTTTTTTTTCAAGAATCTGTATCAAAATGTTTGACTGATATTCTCTGGTGAATTTGGAATGAAACAGGTTCAAGACTGAGCAGGTTTCGTGAAATAAGACTATTTGAAATAAAATACGAAGACAACAGGGTGATGGGATAATTCATCTTTATATCAGTGATATCAGATATGATAATACTTTCAACAAATGCACCTAGCATCATTTTGGAAAATTCAGTATTGCAAATTTCCTTGAGAAAAATACACGCGAAATTGGTCCAAATACAAAATTCTGTAGAACTTCATATTTTATAGGCAATTCCGTCTGAAATATTTGGATTTTTTTTTTCATTATCCCGTCCGGAACACACTTTTTCCTATTTAGACATAACTCTAGTGGTTATTTTATAGTTTTCTGGAAACTTTCATACAGAAATGAACAAATTAAGTGCTGTAATGTACCTATACAAGTCGGAATAGCCGGATAAAATCCCGAAGATGAGCACATTATTGACGATCTTCCAAGAAGACTATATCCATCATTACAGGTAAAAGTGCAGACTGTACTTTTGTTAACCGTAGTTCCAGGAAGGCAATCCGACGAGTTGAGTGGAGACACAAATGTTGGGACGGTGCAGTTGTCTTAAATTAAAGAAATTGAAAACCGGGTTGAAAACACAAGTCTTTTTTTGCACTTTCGTCCCATACCGTCCTACGTTACTATTTCTATCTCGGTTTTAGGCCCTTATGTAGTGTAATTTTAAGCAGTTCACATATATATACAATTACTTTAATTGGGAAAAGTGTTCTTGTTTGCCCATACATCGACAGATTTCCATTTGGAAATGGGATTTCATGTCGTTTTAATGAAACCATTATTTAATTTTGTTTGAAAGGCCTTATTTCAAAGTTCGCATTTATTACGCTCAATATATTTCATATATCAAGCTTGATAAACGCACTTAAAACTAAGGAAGTGTTTTGCAGCAAAAACGATGGTCCGTCACCTATTCAGTGTTTAACGCTGCTTAACAAGATCTGTTTGAATATATCTGCCTTTTTCAACGAGATCAAATATGCTAATTAATACAGTTAATCAGTAAATTATATCTTTCTACAAACATTGGGAAGGGGCTGGAAATTATATACCATGATAAAGGTTTGCGTAAAAGTTTTTCGACATAGGTTAACAAAGAAATCAGTTAAAATGTGAGTGACATAATCCTCCATGCTCTAATTGTCTTTGATAAGGTCTGGAATCAGTTAAAGACTGAAAAATATTGTATTTCAAATAAGCATTTACTGTTTTGAAACGTGAAAATGTATGAATACTCATGTTGACTGCATTTACCTTGCCTATCTCCTCCTATAGTCTTCTGTTTTTATCTTATTCTTTATTGAATTGATAATTTACAATTTACGGGGGATGTGTATTATGCATATCTTGCAAGTGGGTGGCAGCAAATTTTCCTAACATTTGTATTCTAGGATGTATTTTGTCTAATTAAGCAATATTTCTTCGCTCACATATCAACGTTTTGCTATTTTTTAAAGCTTTTTGTTAACTTTTGTCTTAAAACTGGTAACTGCGAAGTTAACGAAGGTTTACCAAGGTGTTTATCCCTTACCTTGACACGGTTCACCTGGAAAACATACACATAATACAGGGGGCTCTTCCGTGAATGAGCAAGTGTTTTCCCGTATGTTGAGGTAACACACCTGTCTTTTTGTAGCAATAGGATTGGGTGTGCTGGTGGGCTCTGGTGTGGTGGTGGGTTCTGGTGTGGTGGTTGGTTCTGGTGCAGTGGGTGGCTCTATGTCAGAGAGGATGTTTCACCCATTAAAGATAGAAAAAGCCCACCAAATTACTAACATTTTAAAGACAAATAGAGCTATTAGTAAATTGCATATGCTGTTAAAGACCAATAATGAACGAATTTTCCTAATAAATGTTACTAATCTCAGTAATTAAATATTGACACAGTCATTTGCATTTCCGCACAAAAAAAATTACCGTGGAGATGTTGTGTTACAAAACTTACAGATATTTTGAGATCCATATCATTTCGTTTTTGATTGTGTAGATTATTTTTAGACTACTTCGTGTACGTCGTGTGATGTTTCACTTATCTAAATTTTCTCTTCTACCTTCCTACCAATCTTAAAAGTGCTTTTTTACTTTCTTTCGAATGCCTAAGAAACCAAAAGCAAATTTCGCTTGAAATTTGTTGACGTATTTTTGAAATTAAGAGTACTGTAATGTACCTATACAAGTCGGAATAGCCGGATAAAATCCCGAAGATGAGCACATTATCGACGATCTTCCAATAAGACTAAATCCATCATCACAGGTAAAAGTGCAGACTGTACTTTTGTTAACCGTAGTTGCAGGAAGGCAATCCGACGACTTGAGCGGAGACACAAAGGTTGGGACGGTGCAGTTGTCTTGAAATTAAAGAAATTGAAAACACAAATCTTTTTTATGCACTTTCTTCCCCTACCTTCCTACTTCTATCTTGGTTTTAGGCTCTTCAAAGCAGTGTAATTTAATGCAGTTCATTTACATATAATTACTTCAATTGGGAAATTGTTTTTTCCTATACATCTGGGACAAAATATCGTTTCAAAATGGGAATTTGTATCGTTTTAATGAAACCGTATATTTAATATTAAGTTTATTTAAAAAACCTTCTTTCAAAATTCGTAGTATTAGTATTACGCTTAATGCATTTCATATATCAAGCTTGATAAATGTTCTTAAAATTGAGGAAGTGTTTCACAGCAAAAAAAAAAATATGGTCCGTCACCTATTTAATGTTGAACGTCGCTAAACAAGATTTGTTTGAACATATTTGGCCATACAACTTTATCTAGATATTTGGAATGGGGCTTGAAATAATTTAGAACATAATCCTATGTGGTCTAAGTTTCTTCCGTTATTTCTTCAAATAAAGTCTGAAAAATATTATATTTCAAAATAATTTCTTGCTTTAAAAAACTTGAAAATCTAATCTTCATGTTGACCGGGAATCTTGCATATTTCTTCCTATAGAGTTTGTATATTTAGGCTATCAGACACTCCATTGAATTTGTAATTAACAGGGGATGTGTATTTAAGCATATTTTGTAAGTCTCGGCATGACTTTCCTTATGTTTGTATTCTAGGATGTTTAGCAATACTATAAAGCTCATATATCAAAGTTTTGCATTTTTTTTAATTGAAGCTGCATAATGTTAGCTTTGTGTCTTGAAATAAATTACTGCGAAGCTGACGAAGGCTTACCAATGGGGTAATCCCTGGGTTAATCACTTACCTTCACATGGTTCACCTGGAAAGCATACACATGATACAGGGGGCTCTACCGTGAATAAGCAACTGTTTTCTCGTATGTTGAGGTAACACGCCAGTCGTTTTGTAGCGATGGAATTGGTTGTGGTGGTGGGGTCTGGTCTGATGGTGGGTTCTGGAGTGGTGGTGGGATCTAAAGTGAGGGTGGGTGTTTCACCCATGAATGGTTGAAAAAAACATATTACCAACACTTGGAATTACTTGTAAACCCCATATGTCGTCAAACGCCCATAATGAACAAACACAATTTCCTAATAAATAATACTACTCTCAGTAATTGAATAGTCACAAAGTCAATTGTGTTTCCCCCCGAAAAGAAACTTTGAGAGTGTTGTGTTTCAACTTTACAGATATTTCGGGAGTTCCATAATCATTTAGTTTCTGCTTGCGTAGGTGATATATACACTACTTAGTGTACACGGAGTGAGGTATTATATCTAAATCTTCTCCTCTGCCTTGCTACCAATCTTGAAAGTGTTAACGCTTTTGATTTTCTTTCCAATGCCTAAAAAAACAAACAGAAATTTGGTTTGTAATTCGTTTACGTTATTGGAATTACTACTAGAGTGCTGTTATTTACCTATACAAGTCGGAATAGCCGGATAAAATCCCGAAGTTGAGCATATTATCGACGATCTTCCAATAAGACTATATCCATTATTACAGGTAAAAGTGCAGACTGTACTTTTGTTAACCGTAGTTCCAGGAAGGCAATCCGACGAGTTGAGCGGAGACACAAATGTTGGGACGGTGCAGTTGTCTTGAAATTAAAGAAATAACAAACAAAAAAAACATGTTGAAACTTTCTTCCTCTACCCTCCCTTTTCCATCTCGGTCTGGCCCTTGAACGTTGTGTACTTAAATGGAGTTCATATATGTACAATTACATCAAGTTGCAAAAAGTGATCTTGTTTTCCTATACATCCGGGACAGAATTCCATTTGAAGATGGAAATTTATTGTTTTATTTAGTTAATTAAGTAATTAATGAACTGTTTTAATGAAACCGTATATCAGTTATTCAATCAATTGCAAAGGCCTCATTGTAAACTTCGTATTTATAGTATTACGCTTAATCTATTTCACATATCAAGCTTAATAAACGCTATTCGAATAAAGGAAGTGTTTCGTGACAAAACACGGTCCCTCACTTATTCAGTGTTCAACGTTGCTTAACAAGATCTGTTTAAACATATCTTTTTTTTAACGAGATTGAATATACTAATTAATACAATCATGTTTAGTATATCATAAAACTGCGCCCAGACATTTGGAATCAGGATTGAAATTATTTACCACGATAAAGTTTGGCTTAAAAGTTTAATGACAAAAG
>JZLH01S0330681.1:3351-15690 GCA_001188425.1 Eucidaris tribuloides | reverse complement strand
TTTTACTAGTGACAACATAACTGTCAAAAGTTTTTTGTTTTAATGTGATTATTTGTCCATTCAAACACTGTCATGTAGGTCAGATATCAAAGTTTGAAAGTTTGATATGTGAAAAGCTTAACCCTGTCCCAATTTCTAGCTTAGATGCATGTGGGTATCCAGGGGGTGTCGTAGTGGTGTTCAAACACCCCATTTTGCAAAAGGGGGAGGGGGGGTGTTACCACCACCAAACACCCCCCACCCCTTCTTTCCTGAAAAAACACATTTTCTTTCAAAAGGGGGTGTTTTAAACCCCCATTACCACAGGAATAAATGTTTTAGGGTGACAAGAATGGCACATTTTTAAAAAAAATTTGGTAGGCAAAAATGCTTTTCGTCAGTGTTGCCCTCCTGCACCCCTCCCCGCTTGTTGGATGCTGATTGGCTGTAAAAAAAAGGTTTATTAAATGAAAGGGATTATTCAGAGAGGTGAAAATACGATGTAATAAATTTTTCATTTATTTCACTATTTTCACCTCTCTGAATAATCCCTTTCATTTAATAATTTTAATAAAAATGTCCGCCTTGGACTATTTAACATAACAATGTCAGAATTGTGAGCTTTGGTATTTGTTCCTTGGTCGTCGTGTCAATGCCGGCAACCATCGATGGCCTAGTGGTATTGTCGCTGCCCGGATAGCTGTAGACGCGGGTTTGAAAGCTGGTTCATTTTTTCTGACATGTTTGTTAAAATCATAGATCAGCAGTTGTGATCTAAAATACAGAGAAAGACAAATGAAAAATCTATTACATCAAAAAAAAATGTTTATTTGGCAGGTAGAATTTGGCCACAAATGAACCCCCCTCTTTGAAACATCTTTGATACACCATTGCTTGGATGTATGCATATTACTTTATTTCTGATCATAATTCATGGACACTTTTGCTAATAGATATCCACTGACAAGAATATTTCCTTTCTCTTTCCTCCGACAGGTTTTCATCACAATTCAGAAATAAATTGGATACTGAAGTCTTACCAGCTTTTGAAAAATTCCTGGTGAGTTTTCGTCCCTAAAGTTTACATCATTTTTAGGGTTGCATGCAAATGACAAAGCATAATGTGTATGTTAAAGCTCTGTTACTAGAACCAGCATATTTCTGGGTTTGGGTCAGGGTTGGCAATTTCCTGGGAAATACTGGGAAATACCTGGGCGATACCTAGCAGTGTACTGTAAAACACTATACTTTCGCGAATAGGAGCCAACGGCCATTTCGCGTGCATGAAACTTTCGCGAATCACCGACCATAACAAAATAAAATATAGTAAAACTTGCTAGGAGGAAGCATTTGGGTGTTTTATTAATAAATTATTGCAACAATTTATAGGAAATACTTGTTTTAATGCCTCTGAAACACCGTTTTATCAAATGTAGAAGTGCATTGTGACCAATGTAAGTGACCGCGCACTATTATCTCTAGTCATTTGACTTCTCCAGTACACAGTCTTGTATTGGCATTAAAAAAGTTGTTTATACACAAGCTTTCGCGTGCATTTTACTTTCGCGAATCTCGACTCTTCGCGAAATTCGCGAAAGTTAAATGCTCGCGAACATTTCTGGTTTTACAGTATTCTTGAAGTTGTACAAGGTCAACTAAAAAGGCCATTAATGCCCTTCATTTGGGCTCTTCTTACACAAATCCACCTGAATCCATATAAATTTCAAATGAAAAGACTGTTAAAAACCTCTTTTCAATTTTGATAATTCAATTCAGTGTTATTTCACTGTTATACCTGTACAGAACTACACTGTACATTATTCAGGTGTTACATGTAGCTTTTTTGTGGGGTGCGGCCCTCATCTTGCTGAATATACAGGGACAAAATCAATATCTATGGGGTATGCTGTTTTAAGTGTTCTGGACTTATGGAACAATTGAGATATTTGCAGACTGAAATAATTGAAAACAATTTCTAAAATAAAGGCTGGTGATTTAAAAATTTTGCTACCTTTAGTATTGATTTGGCTGTGTAGAAAATTTGTCCAACCAATCAGAATGAGTTCCTAGTTCCCCACCATCAGTTAAAGGCACTGTATAACAATGTTTCCAGTTTAAAAAATCTGAGCTTCATGATTTCCCCATGCTACTGGTGTCTTTGATACAGTCTAAAAATGAAGCCCTGAAAAAATTGCAGTGTAAAACAATCACTAAGTGCTTTAAAAAAGTGAAAATCATTGAGAGACCATTCCAGCTGTTCTCCATAGATTGCTGTGTTGCAGAATTTCCTATCGCCCGATATAAAATTAATGTGCCAATTTGTATCTGCACATATTGTACTAGTGACAGCATAACTGTCCAAACTTTTGTGTTCTATGGTGTTTATTTGTCCATTTAAACACTGTCAGATAAGTCAGATAGCAAAGTTCGACAATTTTTTAAACGGGTCTTCCACAGTGTTATATAGTGTCTTTAACCCCTTGAGCTCGATGCTGTACGGCACTGTTGTTCACTGAGAGACGACGCGATTTCCATGTGGTTGACTTTGAAGGGAATATAGACTCATATTTTCTTGTAAAATTCTTCACAGAATGTTTATTTTCTTAATTTATACTGGTCTAAAAAGTGTATAATTTTGAGACAGATGCATTGAGCAAATAAACTTTACCATTTATCCAGTGTTTGACTGAATATTTTGCCATATTTTCTGGGCTTCTGTAGAAGCCCGTCGTCTCTGGGTGTGCAATATACTGGGCTTCTGTACAAGCCCGTCGTCCCCAAGGGGTTAAGATAGTTTTTTTCTTGTATTTTGTGTGGAATCACACTGAACAACAATCTCTACATTTTTGAGTTATTATCCTTCAAGAAATAACTTCTTTATAATATTTCCCAGTATTTCCCATTTTTGTCAAAAATAGCAAGGCGGTATATACCACCCGATATTTACCGGCCAACCCTGGTTTAGGTGTTACATTGATTCTGTAAGTTGTATTGCAAATTGTGTTAATTGTAATCGTTACAACACTGAACAGTAGTTGATATGTGTTTGTATTCAAGCTGCATAGAAATTTCATTTTAAAGCACTGGCTAACATTTACCACAGTTAAAAAAATTTGAGGCACATAATCCTCCATGCTCAAGTGTCTTTGATAAGGTCTAAAAATAAAGCCTGAAAAAAAATCTTTCTCTTTCATCTTTTGACCAAGTTTTTTTTTTTTCATCTGGTAGAGCTACATGAGGTACACTGAAATTCTATACAGAGTTTTAAGATTTTGTCTGTGATATTATTTCGCTAATTTATTTGAAAATCATGAAAATGATAAATTGCGTAAATTTCTTTGCCGGATGAGCATCACATCATTGATGTGCTAGGTAAACACCCATTTCTTGAACCCAATGACAGAATTGCATTGGATTTACCAGTATGACTTTCCCATATTGTATATGTCTAATTCTCCTTGATGCCTGTAGACCAACTACAAATCGTCCAAGAAAGGCAGCGTCTTTCCATCATGCATTTCATTCATGGGTAACATGGCCCTTGACCCCGTCATCAGGAAACGGATAGCCAGCAGAAGGGAATTCTGGGTAGCTGCTGTCAGTGTCCTTGTAAGTTGTCATTCAGCATTTCCATATTTTTCATTAATTTTCGCAATTAATGCTGGGGCTTGGAACAGGGATTCGGCGTGGAGCTTGGACCAGACAATTTGTCTTAGGCCCGATTTACACCAAAAGGCCGGCCTCCCTTTCCAAAACTCGCCGCATTGTGTCTATCTAGCATTAAAATGGAGGATTTTGTTCGTGCGCGACATCAATATGCACGTTGCACGAACAACATATTGACATAAGTCTCTCGCAAGAGAGTCGATTTAAAAAAAATGGAATGAGACTCTGATGTAAACAGCAATTTTTTTTATATCGTGTAATGTTGATGTTGATACAACATGCTACAGTTCATACAACTTTATAAAGAAAAAAGGATACCTATAACGGATGTAATAGTTCATGTATTTTGTTGTCTTTTTTTCAAATTTACGATGGTTAGTTTGATTGGTTTGATTCACGGTTTACCTGCCCGCTACATACACCGGAAGTACGGTCTAGGCATTGTTTGGGCATTGTGTATTACGTAACAGCGCCGCGTCGCGTGGTTAATTGGAGGCCCAAGGCCTCCTTTCCATTTACACCGAATATAGGCCGGCCCGAGACTACCTCCAGAGGTGGTCCCAAATCGGGGAGGGCCTCGGGCCTCCTTTGCATTTACACCAAGCTTTAGGCCGGCCTAAAAGCTTGGTGTAAATCGGGTCTAATAATTATGTTTCTGATCTGTACCTCATATTGGGGTTTGGAGTTCAAGGAAACTTGATCAGGAAATGGCCTCATAAGATTTACTGTAAATTTATCTTTAACACTTTACATGCTTTGTTCATATACTACACTGGCATGCCAACTGCCAAGGCCAAATTTAAGTGGATTATTACAAATTAATCAACCAAGCTTCTAATCGTCTTAATCCGTACTAATCCATGTACTTATTATGGTATGGCTTATGTATCTGTGTAACAGAGAAGTTGCACTCGCCCCAAAAATGACCAATGTGAGATAATAGGATGAGTAAATTGTTGAGATAATGATTCAGTACCGGTGCATTACTCTGCATGGCATATTAACCTGTTGGAGACTAAGAACAAGATATGTTGGGCTAGGGTCCATGGAGTATACATGTTATAGTGAATCAAATCGTCTCCAATGTTGGAAGTCGTATTGTAACTTCTTATTTCTCTCGTAGTGTGACATGAAAAGATATGCTCATAGATGTCCTTATGTAATTAATCATTTAGATGATAATATTTGCTTGCCTTTCCATGAAATGCAGAAAACTCACAGCAAACTGTTGTCAAAGGAAGGCAGCCAGGATATTGTATACTCCTTGCTGGGTCTCCTCATGAATATCTCCTTGGAAACCACAGAAGCCTTGAAGGACCAATCAGAAGACATATGCAAGCAGACTCTTCCATTGTTGAAGATAGGGGATAGTGAAATACAGGAGGTAGGTATGAAATGCTTTATGTGTGGAAATGATGATAATAATGAGAAGGAATGAAAACGTTTGCTTTTTTCATCATTCATTGATGATAACATAGTCAAAGTAAAAGTCGGTCTAATGAATCAAGGGATGATGAAAAAACTTAAAACGCAAGTTTAGTTTTTGGGATTGTTTTTTATTTGAAAAGCTTTTATTCCCAAAGGTCATATCCCACCTAATTAACAATTGTTGAATGTCTTTCATTTTTTTCTAAATAATGTAATGACAAAATCTTGGGGGGGGGACCACCAAAGATTTTTGACTATATTTACATATATAGGCAATCCAAAGGGTTAATAGTGCTTAAGGTTATCAAGTTCACTCATCGAAAAGCAGAAAGACTCTGCTCTTTCTTAGAGTATAATCCAGTATAACCTTAACACTCTTATTAAGCCTTTGGATGAATATAATTAAATGTAGTTACAAAAATCTCGGGGTCCCCCCCCCCCCCCCCCCCCCCCCCCCCCGATATTTTTCATTATTAATTTTAAAAAAACGATAAGACATTCAGAATCTGTTATGGTTGATAATGACCTTTGGGCATAAAGTTTTAAATAAAAAAAATCCCCAAAACTAAACCTGTGCTTTAAATGCTGACAAAGCATTAAAATACATAACTCTATGATCTCTAGCAATTAACTGTTAATTAATTTCTTGCAAACCTTTAATAGATAATTATAATATGGCTACTTCTCATTTGTGACCAATGCTAACACACAGCATATTGGTCCTTTAGCATCATATTGCATTTGTATTTGACTCTTGCAAAATTAATCTACCAGTATTTTCCCCCTTCAAAACCAACCAGTATTATTATAGTAGTAATCGTGTTGAATAAATTCAAAGGCCATTTTTGTTGTGTGTTAAATGATAATTTTATCACTGTGGGTATCTGTATGTGTTCTCCACCAGAGAGCCACCAGTCTCCTAGCTAGAGTGCTGCCCCCACTCACCCCCAGGCTGTTGATGAGGCATGTCAGGCTGAAGTCCCCAAGAAGCTGATACAGTCACTCAAGGTAAGGCTGTCTTGATGCCCCCCCCCCCACTTTCCACATCCTTTGCCCCTTCCCCTCCCCCAGAGAGCCACCAGTCTCCTAACCAGAGATCTGCCCCACTCACCCCAGGCTGTTAATGAGGCATGTCAGGCTGAAGTCCCCAAGAAACTCATACAGTCACTCAAGGTAAAGCTGTCGTGATCGCCCCCCCCCCCACCCCTTCCCCCTTTCCCCTGCCCCTGCCTGTCCCCTGCGCCTGTCTCTCCCCCAAAATGTATTTTCTTTGGTTATGGTCGCTGAGATCAGTAGTTATGATGCAGAGGCTGCGCAAATGCACAACAAAAAGACATAAACTTACGAAAAGTGGAATGAAAATGAAACTAAAGTTGTTATTTTCACACTTCAAATATAACTTTTGCACAGTTTTGTAACCCATGGCACAGTGCAAAAAAAAATAATAATTCAACAAAATGGCGGATTTCTATTTGGTACCCCAGGGTACCATTTACTTCATCATATATTCATTCATGAATTATCTTCTTTTTTTTCCTCTTTTTGCAGATGGCAGAACAGGGAATAGAGATTAAATCCCCACTCATCCGATGCCTGACAACGTTAACACAAAATAGTCAAGAGGCGAGGAAGCAAGTCGTTGAGGCTGATCCTGGTGAGTCCAATAAATTAACCCTTAATTTACCCCTATCCAAAGGTCCCTAATTTGTGTGTAAAGATGACATCGGCAAGCCTCTCTAAGCATGAAAATATTACATCGGCAAGCCACAAAAAGTGTAAACAAGACATCAGCAAGCTACCAAAAGCGTGATAATATGACATCGGCATTTGAAGACCTAAAGGGCAGTAGTGTTGCACGACTAAGTCGCCAAAAGTCGGAGTCGCGACTGTCGTCAAGGAGTCGCGACTCCGACTTTAGAAATGCCAGAATCGACTCCATGTAATCACATACATGTATGTATGCCATATAAACCAATCTAAACATCCATGACAACGTGTGGGACTATGGTAGAAAGTCAATTTTTGAATGATCGTAATCACAGTTGAAACAACAAAGTTCAAAAATAATTTTCAAAATGAATTAACCATTATCATTGGTCATGAAATTGGACAACAATGGACTGCTTTTGCATCAAAATCACTGAAATCATTGAAGGAGGACACTGAACAGTCATTGTATAGGTTGTAGTGTGCTTCTTTTTACCTATTGATCATACCAACAGAACCGAATGCCAAGAGTCGGCAAATAGTCGGAGTCGCGACTTTTGATCGGCGACTAGTCGACTCCCAAAAATCCTGGAGTCATGCAACACTAAAGGGCAGTGACATGACTGGGGAGAGGTCAAAAATGCCTCAAGAACCAAATGAGTGGAAACATATACCAATGTATACTCTAACAAGATTGTATATCCACGCTGGAAGGATCTGTCTGGAATATGTTTACATGAGGAGAAACAAGTATTCAGTTATTACTCCAGAATTAATGTATGACCCTAATAGGATTTGAATCCTTAGAAAGCTATACAGGGTGACCCAGAAAGAATGCTATAACTGTGATCATTAATTTCTTCAATATCATCTGCAATATGTCATTGATTTTTGTTTCAGCGGGTAGAACATTCTTTTTCCAGTCATTCGTTTGGGTCCTGCGGCCATTTTTCCGAGGCAATGTCATTTCCCAAATTTGCCAATTTTTCATCAGCGGCGGTAATCCGAACACCGAGATATTCTCGCGTCTCAGCGTGCCATACCAGACAAACCGCAATGACAATGGAGATGCAGCTCACATGGTCTTCCTTATCAAAGCAAGGGCATTCCTGCCCTGTGTTTCGGCATACCTTACTCGATGGCACACCGTAACGTGAGAATATTTCGGTGTCCTGATGATCGCTGGAGGTTAAAAAATAGCATGTTTAGGAAATTACATTGCCTCAGAAAAATAGCCCTAGGATCCAAACACCTCAATCAAAAATTAATGATCATGGTATCATTTCATTGGAAAAAGAATGCTCTAATCCGTGGAATAATCAACAATGACATATTTTGAATGACTGTGAAGAAATTAATGGTCGCATGTGTAGCATTCTTTTTGGGCCACGCTGTATAATAAAGTTGGCTGTTGCATCACTTTGCCATAATAATATTGTACAACAGTGATGAAATGGTTGAATGTGTAATTTTTGCAGAAGAAAGGTTCGAACAATATATTTGCCCCTGGTATTGTTGTGTGTAAAATTGAGGACCACTACCTATCATGTCTTTTCCCTTTAATCTAATTAGATGACCTATAAACTGAATTGAGTTGTTTTAGAAAGGAAAAGAAGCTAGAAAGAAAAAATGCAATCAACTCACAACATGTCAGTGGCACAAGTTTATATGACAGATAGAACCATTTCAATGAGTGCATTGAGAATTAAAGGAGAGGGAGAGAGAGCTGTATTTCTTCAAACAACATCTGTAAATTTTGTTTGTATTTGAAGTGCATGTACCTGTAAATACCTGTCACAAAATTGAGTGTGATTTCAAAAATACATTTGCCACATTACAATGAAAAATTACAGTAAATTTCATTACATGAGATTAATACAAGTATGTATACTGACCTTTGCTCAAGTCGGCAAAGAATTAATTAAATAATTCTAAACTATATTTTAACTATTTTGATATATGAAGTGTTCTTTTCCTAAATGCACTAAAATCCACTTTAGACCAAAAATGAGTTAATTAACATCAACACATTTGACCACCTACTTATCCAGCAAAAGTATAACATTTGAAGCCAAATTACATAATTAAGTACTTAATGTCTTAGGTTAAACTTTTATTTTTCTGTACAAGAGTTACCAAAATGGAGTTGACCCGTTTTCATGATAAACTCATCGTTTACATAATTATTTAAATGTCATGAAAAGTTTCTCTCCATTTATTCCTTCTCTCAGGTCTTCATTGTTTAGTATCCTTACTAGATCTAGACAGTGACCTCGTGATAGCCAATACGGCCCTCACCATTAGTCACTGTGTGGAGATCCCCGGGGTCAGCGAAGCGCTCCTTGACACAGACGTTGTCAAGACGCTTCTTGCGAAGACGGACACGACTAACGAGACCATCAAGCAGAACTGTGCAATTACTCTCGCTAAATTGGCAACTTCAAACCAAAGGTGAGACTACGTCTTATATCAGTATTCGCAACTGTTCAACTAAGTGTAGAGAATGCAAAGTAGTGATAGTAGTGGTAGTAATTACAGTAACGCAGTTGTAGTAGTAGTAGTAGAAGTGGTGGTAATGGTGGTGGGGGTGGTAGCAATAGTAGTAGATCGAGAAGTAGTAGTAATAGTAGTAGTGGTAGTAGTAGTGGTAGAAGTAGTATTAGTACTAGTGGTGGCAGTAGTAGTAGTTAGTAGTAGCAAAAGTAGTAGTTGTAATAGTAGTAGTAGTAGTAGTAGTAGTAGTAGTAGTAGTAGTAGTAGTAGTAGTAGTAGTAGTAGTAGTGATAGAAGTAGTAGTAGTAGTAGTAGTAATAGCAGTAGCAGCAGAAGCAGTTTAGTAGTAGTAGTAGTAGTAGTAGTAGTAGTAGTAGTAGTAGTACAAGTAGTAGTAAAAGTAGCAGTAGTAGTAGCAGCAGCAGTAGTAGTAGTAGTAGTTGTAATAGTAGTAGTAGTAGTAGTAGTAGTCGTAGTAGTAGTAGTCGTAGTAGTAGTAGTCGTAGTAGTAGTAGTGGTAGTATAGTAGAAGTAGTAGTAGTAGTAGTAGTAGTAGTAGTAGTAGTAGTAGTAGTAGTAATAGCAGCAGTAGTAGTAGTGGTACATGTAGTAGTAGCAGTAGTAATAGAAGTAGTAGTAAAAGTAGCAGTAGTAGTAGCAGCAGCAGTAGTAGTAGTAGTAGTTGTAATAGTAGTAGTAGTAGTAGTAGTAGTAGTAGTGGTTGTAGTAGCAGTACTAGTAGTAGCAGTAGTAGTAGTAGTAGTTAGTAGTAGTAGTAGTAGTAGTAGTAGTAGTAGTAGTAGAAGTAATAATTATGCATATCAGTAGAAGAAGTAAAGAACAAAGAATTTCAGTGGGTGCAGCAATTTTTAGTGGGTCAGGCAGTTTGTGGTGTTCTTGAAGCAGCAGCCATGCTAAGCTTTTGCAACCATCATCTCGCTTCCACTGGTGTTTACTGTTGAATCATATCAACTTTAAATACTTGTTTTGTTTTGTTTTACCAGACATCTGTTGCGACTGAAAGAACTCGGTGGGATGGGCATTCTCCATACATGTTCCAAGTATGCCCTGAAGTGCTAGCATCTGGGTCAGATCAGAGATGGGAAAAGGATCGACAACTTGTCCAGCAAACAGAGACATCACTCATCTTGAAGTTAACTTCGGCATACTAGAGCTGCGCATACCCATGGAGCTGTCCATCTCCACAGGGGTGGAATTTAGTATTAAACAGATGTGAGAAACAAGGCCATAACAAATGGAAAAACAGTTCCTTCTCACGAAGTAGTATGGAGCTGTTGGGAACTGCTGCTGACGCAGTCGCTTAGGGTTTAAGCCACAGTCTAACAATGACCAAGGTTTAAAATATCTGATCTACATAATCCTCCATGCTCTCAGTGTCTTTGATAAGGTCTATAATGAAGCCCTGAAAAAACTGTACTTCAAAGTGATCATGTATTATCATGTAGTGCTTTAAAAGAGTGAAGATCTAGAGTATCCTGTGTAACCTTCTCCTGACCTTGTCTGTTTCTTCCCATAGACTACTGTGTTACAGGTCTGACTAATTTATACCTGGCAGAGCACCGATTTGTTTATCTTTGCCCCGGGGGATCAGACAGACCTAATGCTGTACACATGCGTGACCAAATTATTTCCAGACACCCCTAAACAAGTTGTTCTCTGTGTGCAAAATAACCCCCTAAACAAGTTTTTCGCGTGCTTTATTTACACATTTTGACCCCTAAACACGATCCGTTTTCCTGCAGTTGTTTCCCAGGGTTGTACACATCGCTTTCGTAACCAGCGATCACAATTTTTAGAAACAAGGAGGAAAAAGCTTGGGAATATACATACCCTAAATACGTTTGACCAGTCTTAAAAAAAAGCTTCGGGAAAAAATATACCCTAAATACGTTTGACCAGGCTTTCAAAACCACCCTTTTTGTTGAAAAAACAAAGAAAAACATAAGAAAATCACCCGGTTAAAATGAGGAAATGGAAGTCGCTTGTGCGCTGACCAAATTCTAAATTTTGGCAACGCAAAAATTGCCAAATCCTTTCAGAGTGCATTCCAGTTCATCGTGATAGCCTGCACTCATCGGCAAGTATGTGTGTGTGTGTAATACACACTACTGCACAGTACTGTACATTGACCTGTCACACACACAAAGCCTAACTCCCGTGCAGAGTACTCGACGCAAGTTACGAGCAGTGTGGAGTTTGCTGCTTTATTTCGAGATACAGTTTTCTTTATTACTTTGGATAAGTATATTAATGAAAAATTAATCAGTCTTCTGTTCATAGTTTTGGTGCAGAGGAAGTGGGAGAAGTAGTAAACAGATGAGTTTAATGCCTAGTCCCATGCATGTTTTTGTGTGATACTTTATATGTACGTTAACAACGAGGTACCGGTTATAACGAGGTAAAATTGGCGGTCCCGACGACCTCGTTATAACGGGGTTTTCCTGTATTATGAGGTTTGAAGGAAAGTACAAGGTCATCGATTACTCTGGAAAGAAAATTGGAGAGGGAGGGTGGAGGTACACCCATCGACTACAGATCCATCAGATTGCACTTGCTGTAACTCATTCCTTTCAAAGTAACAAATTTGTGTCTTGCATTTGAAGAAAAAGTACCAACAGTTTTCAGAATATGTATCATTACAGTAGATGCCTGTTATTTAAAAAAAAACCTGATGTAATGAAATCTCCTTAAACAAAATTGTGTTGTCCTATAGTTGAAAGTTTTGCTGTATTTCATTGTTTTTGCAACCCTGATTTCACAAAATTTTGTTATAACAAAGTAATTGTTCCGGTCCCGAGGATTTTGTAACAAGAGTCTACTGTATAACAAAGTATTTTTTTTACCAATTGTAAGATGTGCCTGAGTTGAATGGGTACATTATAAATTTGCATACTATTGTCAAATACATTGTTTTTGCTTTCAAAATGGATTTTTTGATACTTTATATAATTTTGTTTTGCACATTGAATGTCTTTTCTTTTATAAACAGTCAGTGTATAAACTTGTGTTGATAGTATACATTTTTGAAACAATTACTGTACCATT
>JZLH01S0330620.1:44205-58429 GCA_001188425.1 Eucidaris tribuloides | reverse complement strand
TGTTGTTGTGAGAGAGAGATTAATTCCAAAAGGGTATTTTATAGCTTTTGATATCAGAAAAATACTTATGGTCAACTTTCCGTAACAAAAGTTCACATGAGTTAACATGAGTTATTGTATCAGTTGATTGAATAATAATAACGGAAACGAATACTAAAACTTTAAGGCCTCCGCACACTACAGACTTTTGTCGTACGATTGCACCGACTTGGATCCGAAATAAAAATCAAAGCTTATATTTCGTACACGCTGATCGTGTACGAATATAAGCTTTGTTTTTTCTTTCAGATCCAGTCGGGTCAGAGTCGACGACAAAAAGTCGTGATGTGTGGCTGCCGTGGCCTTTAAGAATGTTAAAACTCCCTATCTATACTACATTCGTCCACTACAGGCACTGTCTCTCTTGGAAGGGTGTTTGAACTTCTGGAGGGGCGCTGCCAGTACCTTGAACCTAATCTTACCTCTTCAATGGGTGACCAAGTCCCTTCGGCCTCTCGACTCGGCTATGAAACCTTCTTGAAGGAACTCCTGAGTTTCCTGGGCGGGCATATCTCATATCACAGGAAGGAGATCGACGAGGCAAACCCAAAGACTTCATCGATGGTGTACCTGAAGAAGCTTGAGAAAAAGAGGTTAGTGTAAATTATAAGCTTAATTCAGCCAACATAAATATTGAGACCATTGAAAATTATCACAACCTACTAGACAGAACCGCACAGCGCCCCCAACGATATTTTCACTCGCCGGTCGACATCCATCACTGCAGCCAGCTCGCGCCGTGCAATCGCCCATACCCGTAACCAGGAGATGTTCAAAGGGGGGGATGTTTAAACCCCCCGTTATAGACCGCGAATAACTGGTTAAAGATTGTGTCAGGGATGTGCAAGTCCATTACTTCCCTTCATTTATCAATACAAAACGGTAGTGTAGTACTTAAATTGTGTGTTGAAGGTTTGAGATCATACGTCATGAATGTTGTTTATGAGAAAAAACTAATAACGACATGTTACCAGAATGTTGTTCTTTCGTGAGTTTCAATTTTGCTCAAACTGCGAACTCGGTGTATATGTGTATCGTCGCAAGACCAGCGGAGCGCACTGATATGGTTAAACGGCTAACCTCTCCACGACCTTTGGCTAACGGTTGATCGGATAAATTTGGAAGGCACGTGCACGTTTGACGTCGCAGATTTTTTGAAATGCTCTGAGTAATTTGAAAAGGATGAAGTTAACCGTCCAGATTTTCACCAAAACTCAGTATTTTACCCCAAGTCTCTATGAGAGGTGTTTATTTATATTAATCTTCACGTTGGATATGATTTCAGCTGATTTCATTCATTTAGGTGTTTTTTGACGTGCAAATGAATGAAACAATCTTTAAGGGTAGCAAGAAGGGCGCGATTTGGAAAATATTTTGCCATGGAAAAAATGTGGCCGTCCCGCCAAAAATCGTGAAATTTATTTCAAATTTCGGGGTAACTGTCTTCATATTTAGAAGATATGAAGAGGTAAAAACAAAGAATTCACATTTCCTTAACTCTTAACATGCCGAAGTCGCAGATCTGCACCAACTAATACACAAAGAGTCCATTGAGATTTAAATCCTCTGACACGTTAAAAGTTAAAAAATAATAACCAGAATGATTATATTTTGCGAATATGCAAGAAAACGAGTGTGGTTTCTTCTGTTTGCATATGGATAAATTTTACGGAAAACATGTGGTTCAATTCAATTCAATATTTCCACATTGAAAATGCTGACGTACATACAAGGGATAGAATGGAAAACAACATACAAGACAGTAAGAATAGACAAGTTTACACAAGCATAAGGAACCGACGACAGAGTACCGAAGTGTGACGTCACTCTGGTGTAAAAATATATAGGTGGGTAATGGTGGAACCACGTGCACGACGCTTGACAACTGATTGTTTCTACCAATAGGAGATCTAATGCTGTTGTATTGATCTATTGTCCCCATAATATTTTCGAACCCGTTTGACCGCATCACATGCATGTAGGCCTATATGCAGAGGGAGATCAACACAATATCTCAAGTGTGACTTAAATTTGTTCCTATTCCATGTATTCAATCATTTGACAGGAAGGTAAAACGTTCAGCGACACCAACCTTCTGGCAACCATTATGGACCTTTTCCTGGCGGGTACGGAGACGACATCGACTACGATTAGGTGGGCGATCCTGCGAATGATGGCCAACCCCGACATTCAGACCCGAGTTCAACGAGAACTCGAACAAGTTGTGGGGCCCAGAAATCGGAACCCCAAGCTGTCTGATCGGACAAACCTTCCGTACACGGATGCAGTCATACATGAGGTATGTCACATTAAATTTGGCCCAATAGCAGCACCTTAAAGGGGCAATTTTGAACCCTTCCGGATATATTGCACACTCAAAGGTGCAATATAATTATATCGAATCCACAGACGTGTTAAGTGCTAAAATACATCCCTTAGCCGGCAGAATCGGAAAAGGCGCCGCCGCTGATATTATGACATTTATGTACCCCAATTACACCCTTATAATCCTGGATTTTGGCCCGGGATTTGGGGTATCTGTCCAAATGACCAAAATACTCCGCAACAGCGAAGTTCCGAGTGACCGAAAGTCTTCCTTACACTGCACTTTATTCCCTGTACGCTCTTGAAAATATTCTCCCCATCGCATTATAACGATAACCGGGCTAACGTTGAGTGCGCTATACGCCTTTCACCTTTCGCCCGTGATGAAATGTGTAATATTTAAAAAGCTCTGTTGTATTCAGGATTTTGCAGGAGGGGGGGGGGGTTCTTCTAAACATAAGTACCAAAAGCAAAACAACCAATCAGTTTAAGAATGGTTGCTCTTAGATGCCTCATTAGCAGAATTATCGAATCTTCAAAGTTATAGGGTCATTATAACGGAATTATATAATCTACATGCATAAAATACTATTATTATTTTCTGTTATGCTGTACGTCGCTTTATGTATAGTGATTGTTTTTGTACCCAGTGTCGCTCTATGTGTATTCTTTGTTTGTAAATGTATATATGTATAATCTGCCTTTTGTCATCTTGAATGTTCTGTTACATTCCAAAGGTGACAGTGGACCTGGGTGATATTGTTTGTACTTCTTATATATTTCGCAAGATGCACGAAATAAAGTTGATTTATATTATTCTCACATAGACGATTATACTACGCGGTGGAGAGGAGTATTACAGATGCAATTTCATACCCAAGGACATAAAATTTGGCGGAATTCAATGATCAGATCCCGTTGTAGAGTTATAGAGAAGCCAGTGTATTGTCCACTTACAGTGGCGACTGAAAGTATCGTCACGTTCCCGGACGCGTTTACTGAAACTCTTTCCTTGCAACGATGTTCAAACGCGACGAAACGCAAAAAAAGCCAGCGCAGTGAATGCGTGCCTTGCTTTTATTGAAACGAACTTCGTTTCTGCAATCGCGTTTGCACGCGTTCGGAACGTGACGATACTTTCGGTCGCCACTGTAGCCTCGATGCCTCCGTTATAACGAACTCGATGATATCTACTTTTCCTTACAGTGTATGAGAATAACACCTGTTGCTCCACTCGGACATCTTCATGCTGTGTCTCAGGATACCAAAGTGGAAGAGTTCGATCTTCCCAAAGGGACCATCGTCATCGCCAACATCCATTCATTATGAAGGGACAACCAGGTGTGGGACGATCCGAAGGCCTTCCACCCTGAACGCTTCTTGACGGAGGAGGGCAAGTTCCAGACGCCAGAGGGATTCATGCCGTTCAGTATTGGTAAGAAGTTTTTTCATTCATTTATTCATTTTATTCCAGTGACACCACCAATAATGATAGACTTTAAAGGCATCGTATAACAATGTCTCCATGGCTAAAAAAAAAATCTGAGCTACATGATTCCCTATTCTACCAGTGTCTCTGATAAATTCTAAAAGTAATGCCCTGAACAAATTTGCGGTTCAAGACGAACATTAAGTGTTTTTAATATGTAAAAATAATTGAACTACCCGTTCCAGTTTTCCACCTATAGACTGCTGTGTTGCGGAATTTTCATTAGCTGACAATATGCCGATTTTTATCTCCACATAATTTTCGAGTGACAGCATAACTGTCTGAAGTTTTGTATTCTAGTGTGTTTATTTATCGTTCAAACACTGTCAGTTATGTCAGGTATAGCAAAGTTTGACAATTTTGTAAATGACGCTTTCACAATGTGAAGTGTCTTTAATCGGTGTATATCCATCCGGGTTCTTGTACTAATTAATGATATAGTTATAAGAAGGCAGAATTAGGTATCATAGGGTACCGTGCTATACTTACATTAGGCCTATACAAACTGTTGTAATGTTCCCCACAATTATTCTTTGTATTTGTTGTAAAAAAAAAGAGAGTGGATGCCCGTCCTAGTCAGTTGATGCAATTTGTTCGTATGGCAAGAACTGGGGATATCTTGCAATTTGAAAACTTACCCCCCCCCCATCCCCATCCCCCATCCCAATTCATCCTGCCTACTAGTATTTGAAAGAAAGATGCATTTTGCCGTCGTATTATAGTAAACCTTCAAATTGCCTTTTACTGTCTTTTCTCTCCAGGGAGACGCTCGTGTGTCGGCAAGCAGCTAGCTAAACAAGAGTTGTTTCTGGTGTTTGCCAATCTCCTACATCGATTCACATTCAAGAAACCGGATGACTCCCCGCCGCTGAACACGGACGGGGTGTTTGGAGGAATCTTCAACCCAGGACCATTTCAGACTTGCGCAATACCAAGAAACTAGTTTCGGCAATCTGAGCCGATCTGCTCTGCTTTGGCAAAGTGAAGCAAAAGTAGCAAAGTGAAAACCTTGTGTTTGTCATTTACATTGACATTAATGCATTATAATTATATTTTGACTTAAGTTTCTTTCAATAGAAATGACAAATTCTTCTCCAATTTTTTTTTGACTATCTGAAGGTGCAGCAGCATGCTCAGGGTGTTTCAAAAGCATCAATAACTCAAACGTTTGTGAATGTCATTTACTTCCCTTTGCCAAAGTAGGTCCAATCTGTGTTTGATGCAATCTGTAACAATGACTTTGAATATGAAATATGCAAATTGATTTTGCGTCTTTTTTGTAAAAAAATATATGTATTTTTCTCTTATATGCTTTACTTATGAACAATAAGAGGTGATAACATTTTGATTTTGCCTCATATCTTTGTAAACTATTTCTGCTTAATGGAAAATTGTGTTTGTCTGTTTTATTTTCTACTTCTGAGCAATAAGATTTGATGAACAATTCTGTAGTTTGATTTGAATGTTCTCTTATCTACGTTTGATTAATAAAAGTTGATAAATAATTCTTTCAGTTTAAATGAGAAATGTTGTTCTGTTCTCTACACAAATGAACAATAATAGTTGAGGATTTATTTGGTATTGAAAGAGGAACTGCAGTACACCTACTATTATGTCAAAGAAAGTTAACATGTATAGTTATTGAAAAATCAGTGTCTGATGCGATTCATATTTTAAATGTTCCCACTAACAGACAGATGTACTTGGTAGCGTAATATGATAACTCCATTTGGTGATGTGGACAAGTATTTTATTATACAAGAATGAATTCTGGATTTGAGTTAATTTTGGACACCGTGTGCCTTAGAAACTAATGGAATACCAAGACGGTAAAGAAGAAAAAGAATTTTAATCCGTTAAGGGACAACATCCGTGTTAGCTTTGTGCTATCATGTGTAAAAATGTGTATTTCAAATATGAAATTAACCGGTAGAAGTTGTATCATAAGGTGTTTTTACATTGGTGGACGGAAGCGCATCTGCGAAATTTTTATCATTACAGTTTTGTACTAAAGTCATAAGACATGGTTTAAAAGCCTGTTGTTATTGTTATTGTTATTGTTGTTGTTGTTGTTGTTGTTGTTGTTGTTGATGTTGTTGTTATTGTTATTGTTATTCAGACATGAAATCAAAAGTACGGTATGTATTCACTGGTAGAGAGCCTACTATTGATTATTTTATTTGAATTGTATTACAACAATCTTCCCCACCAATGAACTCGGTACCCAGATTACACGCATATCATATCTCGTAGTCCCTGATTGTAGATTGAAGTGATTGGTGATTGAGTCCATGTTCCACAGTTCAAGGCCAGACAATGAAGTTTGTACGATATGCAAATACGTTTAACCTCCAGCGAAAATTGGGATCACTGCATGTCTAGAAGTATATGTAGGCCTAATTATTACAGAACACATCATGTAAAATAATGTACATTTAAGTAACTTCTTTTAGCAAACCTGGATGTGACACTCCATCATTTTCATTTTATAATAATAAAAATAATAACGTCTTATTTACCGAGGGTAGCCACTTCAGTCTGATAGACTGCTCTTCCAGCGGGCCCTGCATAACATAAATGTTATTATTACCCTTCTCTGTTCTATAATGTCGAGCGTCTGGCTAGAAAACAGAAGTTATCATTTTTATAAGTCTTTGGTATAACCCGGCCGGGGCTCGGACCCACGACCTTCCGCACGTGAGGCAGACGCTCTATCCACTAAGCCATCACGCCGGTTCCTGACGTTATCGTCATTGAGAATTTTGCTAAGGATGTACACTGTAAAAACTGTGTTTATATAATAAACGTTTTCCCGAACATTTTTTGCTATCACTTCGTAAACATCTTTAGGCTATTACGTCGTGTGAAAAATCACTAAAATCGGTGTCCAATTTATCAATTTAAGAGTAGATAATGTACCCATACATTTCTAAACATATCTTTGCTATCATTTCTAAACACATAATGTTTAATTGCTAAACACACTTTTTTACAGTGCAAGTATATAGGCTTATATGATACTAGATACAGTATAAATCAGAATGCATACAACTTTGACTCTGTATTTTTCCTGAAATACGGTATATAATCTATATTTTGAGATTTTGTCTATTTTTTATGAATATGTAAATGCAGAAATGCAAATGTTAATTTTGTAGGATGTCACAAGAACTATCAAACAATAAAATCAATCAATCGATGAATATGTGTTTCTGTTATCAAATCGATTGCTTCAGTATGATGTACTTTTATAAGAATTCGTCCACTTCAGATAGTAGATAAATAAATATCAATAAATCAGATCATTGGACATGTTGGATATCTAGCCCTGTAGAATCGTAAATTTGAACAGACCTGTCACCTCGTACCTACCATGGGAATGATAACGAAAAGGGTGTCTGCTTCAATGACATTGATTAACACTCTGAGTATTATTGCAACAATATTCCATAGACTTTACATCTAACATTCTGAATGTGGTACGGACATAGTTAACAATGTTTCCATTTAAACAAAAGATCCTAGCTGCATGGCTCCTCATTTTAGTGTAATGTGGTATAAAAATGAAGGTCTGAAAAAATTGCACTTCCACGTGAGCATTCAATGCTTTAAAAAGGTAAAAAAAAATCAGTAAAAGACTAGTTGCAACATACACAATTTTGCCTATAGAGTATAGTGTTAGAATACACTATCCGGTGGACGTTTATTATCAAGGAGATATTCAATCATAAATATCTTGATGGTGTCAGCATGATCTGAAAACCTATTGTATACTTGGCCGTTTATTGTCATTTATCCAATTAAACGTCATTATACAGGCCATACCTCAGAGTTCTACTTTTTATGTAGAAAACTGAATGTCCATGGAGTTAAACATTGTCTTTAATGTGCAAAACGCCGTGTTGTTGAGTGCTATTAAGTGATGAGTTGTAAAATGTGTTCTAACTCATTTTTATATATGAGTTACTAATGCTTTGATACGAACTATTTTGTTTAATTTATTAAACAATTTGAACAAAAGATATTGTGTGTTGTATTCATTATGTTCGTGTCAAATGTTCCATGTTCCATAGACAGTATGTTCATTTAATTGGAAATGATCATCATTCTAAGGAAATATAATTGATACAATTATATCTGGCGAACTCATCTGAGTCAAATATTGCCGAACATGGTCCACTTCCCATGGTATGCAGCTTTTGGCGGTGGTCTGAATATCGAAGATTTATGACACCTAAACTCGGAAATCAAATCACCTCAGCATTTGCTCACACTCATACTCATATACAACCCCCCTCTCAAACACATACACACAGCACAGCACATGCGCTAAAAATAATATACAAAAAAACAGTACATCACAATACACAAAATCACACACAGTACATCACATACACAAAAACACACAACACACACCCTCACACTGGCTTAAAGAGCAGTGACATGATTGGGAAGAGTAAAAGAATGCCACAAGAACCAAACGAGTTGAAAGACATACCAATACACTCGGTAGAAGGTATATTCAGGTGGGAACGAATCATCTTGAATTTGATTATTTGAGTAGAAACAAACATTCATTTACCAGTGCTGAATTGATCTCGAGCCCTGATAGAAATTGATCCAATAAATAGCGTCACAACAAATTTCACAGACACACCACTTGATAATAATTGTACAACAAAAGAAAATGTATGACTATGAAATTTTCACAACAGATATATACTTGCTTCTGGAGGCATTACATGTATATCCATCACTAATGACTACTTGTAATATAGGAGGGGCTACTTTCTGTAACGGTCCTACCAGTCATTGTATTCATTTGAAAAGATAGAAAATCCTGACAAGCAATAACAAATAGTGCAGAATAAATTTGCTGTTCATTTCTGTATTATCAAATTAATGATATATAAGATCAAATGCTTGATCTGTTAATATATCAGTAGGTTTCAGGTTCGAATCCTGTTGGGTCAATCTTTTTCTGAGTCATTAAATAACAGATCAAGCATTTGATTTTATTTATCATTAATTTGATAATACAGAGATGAACAGCAAATTTATTCTGCATCTTAAATTCTCTCTGCAAACCTTTCATTCATTAATAACAAATGTGTTCGATATTGCCAGTTTGTCATCAATGAACCCTCGGTTCTATTGAGCTTTTAACAGAGTACCAGAACCTCCGAGCATTTTAGAGGGTTTTAGTAAACATTCAGTGAATGAGGGTTAAAGCCTGCTTTAGTTAGAAATTCTTATTCTAAATATTCGTTGACAGAAGTGTACATTTTAAAACTATTATTTTGTCATCAATTGCAGTATGAAAATGTGAAGGAGTCAAAAGAGATTCATACTCACAAACAAAATTTCGACCGTTTCCACAACACTTATATCATATATCATTTCGTTTTATTTTCGTGCTTTCAAGAACGAAACGCATGAAAAAGGTCGCTCACCCTGCAAAAGGTCTTTGAACTGTTTGTTCCTTGTGCAAAGAAATGCGTAGCGGTAGAATGTCCACGGTTTGTTGATCTTTGTTTGCTTGCACAGTCATCAGGGTCATCAGAAATAGTCTTCGCCAAACGGCAGTGGGAGGGCAAATGAAAGGGCAAGCCTCAAATCATTTTGAATTATACATTATATGTATTCGTCTTTGACAAAGGCCAATAAAGAAAAGTTGGTGACGTTAAGAAAAAAAACACTTTTGCTGTGATTACCGTGACAATGAGTGGCAGTCGTAATAGGCACAGTCTAGTCCACACAAATAACGAAGTTATGTTTGAAGTGCCAATTCGCCTTAAATGCACTTAAAACTAGACTATATTAAATGATAATTTCATTACCATGAAGAGTATACGATCCAGTTTTAAAATAGACGTATAATATGTACGCATATTCTTGCAGTGAGTAGAAGACGAGTGTTGTATTTTATCACACAAGCGAGGTTGTTTCCGTTGCGATGTGGAATATGTCGCTACCAGTTCCCGGTTTTGTCTCGCCTGCTAATGAAGCGAGACGTGGGTACTTTCGTGTTGTACTCGAAATAACTTAATGTAGTTTTGCACCAAATTTATCCTATTAGGCCATGATGCAGTATATAGGTTAAATGCTTAAGAGTATCCAAGCGTCAGGCTAGAAGCAGTATTGTTATGATAGCCTTTGGTAATATGACCACGACCACGAGTCCGTGACATGACGCAAAGGACTGGCCACTGATATTTCAAAGGTAGGAATCCTAAGAATGGACATTTGTTTGCTTCTCTGCTTCTTGGACTGGAGAGAGGAGGTTGCTCTGTTGGCAAAAGCCTCTGTCCCTTGAGTACCCTCACGCCTCCAAAGAGCTCTGTCGAGGGTAGTTGCTTCACAAGTATTCACAGTGAAGTTGCAGTTCTTGTGGTTTGCCTTCAGAGTGTCTTTGTTACTCTTCTTTCCTGAACGCAGTGCCCCTGCTTCAACTGTACATACAGCAACATCTGTGGATCCGTGTCGTCTTTATGGGGATAATATGTACTGTCGATCTCAGCTGGCACTTGATGATCAAGCACTCGATGCTGGGGAGACCGCACTTTTCCAGAAGCGTGGGAGGTTGAACCCCGGGGGGGGCGGCACTTAGTATAATTGTGTGATACGTATGTGCGCGCTGAGACCCCCATTTTCACCCAAATTTCCGTTCCAGAGCATCTCAATTTCAGAATCACGAAAATTTTTGATTTTTCCAGTTCCAAAGACCCGCCAAATTTGCCGTTCGCTTCTGATTTTTCGCTCGGCCGCGCCGCTTCGGCGGCGCGGCCGAGCCAGAGCATTGCCATTTCAGCACGGCGCGCCGTTGGCGCGCCGGAAATTCGCCGCGGTGCCAGTTCCACAGCATAGCTATTTTGATGTTTCTGAAGCCTTAGCTCCAGTTCCAGACGACCCCTATTTTCGCTCAACGCCCGTTCCAGACGCCCCGTATTTCGAGTTTCGGTGCGGCACATAGGTATCACTTTGTAAGTCGAGTCGCTACCCCCCCCCCGGGGGGGGTTGGACAATCTGTTCTCACACTTAATGCATATGTATACACGAGTACAAAAATACACTCTCATGTACCTGTGCACAGGTCTAGTGAGAACCTGTTGGTGATGAAATGAATTATCGCACCTCTATGTTCATTCCCAAGGGCAGTGTTTAACACTGTGGAAGCTCCATTTAAAACATTGTCTAACTTTGATCGCTATTCCTGTATAATACTGTTGAAATGGACAAATAATCGCCCTAGAACACATACATGTAACTTTAGTCAGTTATTCTGTCACTGTAGCAAATATCAGTATAAATGAATGAATATCCTGAAATCAAATTCTATAACTCAACAGTTTCTGAAGGAAAACTGAAATGGTTGCTCATTAACTTTTTAACGAACATGCATGTTGCATTAAAAGTTTGAAACCATCATTTTTATTTCACATACATGTATATAATTCCAAGTTTCATAGTTATGATCATTTGTTAATGAAAGACTAATTTTCCGGACTTTTAAGATTTTGGGTATCACAGGTTCATCAGACCTTTTCCCAAAGGATATAAAAGATTATTCAATCGCTGGATCATTTCAAGCAAAATTGTAAGTAATAGTTTAGATCAAATCAAATGTCTCTCACCCCGGTCTCTCGTAATCGAGTAAACATGGAATATTGGCAGACGTAATAATCTGTATAATGTTTACCCACAACTGGCATAATAATATGTATTATTTGTGTACGCACAATCGACCAGGCTGTGGACTTCGTACCCGCCTTTGACCCTCAAAAGGTCGGTAACCCTTAAAAAGGTCGTTGACAGCGATCCGTTGGCTGCTGGAAAATATACAGCTTGAATAGCACTTATCTTACACTCCCCCAAAGAAAAGTGTCTTTTGTCAATAATATACCGTACTTTTGCTGCATCTTGTAAACAAAATTTACTATAAAATCGTGTGACATCTACCAGTAGAAAGCACATCTTACTATCGAAGTCTCTGCATCGAAAGAAGCCCATCCAAGTCTTCCTCTCCTTGGTGAGTACTCGGCAACATTGACTTGTACACTACTTCTAACACTATAACATTTATATTGCGCCTGATACAAATGTTTCCATAATGGAAACACCTGTAGGTGCCAAACTATTAGACGCTACTACTCACTATATTGTTTTCAATTGCTTTCTCCATTGCTTTGATCGTATGCACTCCATTTAATCTGACAGATTGCCTCTTCATATTTTATCCGCTTTATCCTTACGTTTCTTACGGGAATTTACGTAGTTCTATCACGTTCTGTGCATCAGAAGGCTAATAACTTTAGTCCAAGTTCGTTGAATGTATACTCGTTTTAATTGCTGTCTTCGTACATGCAAAACTTGACCTTAAACATTTCGTCATTGTCATTAATATCACTGAGACATTCGAACCTGTTTAATACAAGTGACAACTGTATCTCACTCTCGTACTGTCGTATAAGTTTCGGTGTTGCATTATTTCCTCAAAACTATGAAAGGGAGGATTACATCGTCAAGATATTACTTATTGGATCTTACTGGATGTTGAGACTGTAAGCGGGTGGTTACAGGTCTCGTGAAATAATGTAGATAACAATCGCCGGCTATATAGGGTGTATACCTTAAATGGTGGCTGGCCAAGTGTTTGTCTGGAGCACTTGTAAATTGGTTTTAACAAGTTGATAACATATCAGCATTTTAGGTATAACGAATTCCAATTATTAATCATGTGAGCTGCATGACTGCATTATTATCCCGATGATTTATGTCAACTGATGAAGATATCACTTCACGTCATCGTATGTTTCCTACAGGTAATACTTATCCTATCACAAGTTGAGAATTCACAACAATATGGACACGGCACTTCTAAAAGAACCTCGAATGTACGCCATTGCCACGGCACTGTTCTTCGTAACGGTGTGGATCATACAGTGGCTCGTCAAAAAAACCCAAACCTACCACCGGGTCCACCATCATGGCCTCTCCTCGGACATTTGCCGCTCTTCCTGTAGGTATTGTGTGTGTGTGTGTGTGTGTGTGTGTGTGTGTGTGTGTGTGTGTGTGTGTGTGTGTGTGTGTGTGTGTGTGTGTGTGTGTGTGTGTGTGTGTGTGTGTGTGTGTGTGTGTGTGTGTGTGTGTGTGTGTCTGTCTGTCTGTCTGTCTGTGTCGTGTCTGTGTCTGTGTCTGTGTGTCTGTGTCTGTGTGTCTGTGTGTGGGGAGATGTGTGTGACTGTGTGTGTGTGTGTGTGTGTTTGTGTGTATGTGTGTATGTGTGTTTAAATGTGGGTGTGTGCCTGTGCGTGTGTGTGTTGGCGGTGTGTGTATGTCTGTGTGTTTGTGTTGGATTGTCTGTGCGTATGTACATTTATCTCTCCTTCTACTATCTACCATATATATTTATCTAGCTGTCTGTCTGTTTATCTATTTATCAATTAATCTATCTAGTAATTATCTGTCTTTTGTGTATTATCATTTATAAATGAAAATGGATCGCTGCGTACACATTAAATTTGTGTATACGCGCAAGCCCGTGTGTTCAAATATGAAACTCTAACGATTTTTGTTCTGTGTTTTAGTTTTTTTTTTTATTATATTCGATTTTTCTCCATTTCTGTATCATGTTTATATTTCAGTTATCTTGTGAATGTGTACATGCAAATTAATGTATTTATATGTTTATGTTTTATACATGACTGTGGGGGTGTCAGAAAAGGGAATTAATAAATAATCAATTAGATACATGAATAAATATACAAATAAATGCAGATATAAATAATTCAGATATTATTCCATGGGTAAAGCCTACTAGATACAACAATAAAATGATTTTCATTCGAAATACGATTTAATTTTATTGCAGATTAAAAATCATTTAATTACATGTTGTATTGAAATGAATCTAAAAAAAAAAAATCATGGAAAACACGTAAATGTTTCATGTCAACCTTGTCGTTATCCAGGTCAAAGATTCCACCAATTCAACAAATAGAATCTCTCGCGAGAAAATACGGCAAGCTTATGACTCTAGATATGTTCTCTACCAAAGTTGTGATCATCAACGACCTGAAACTGATGAAAGAGGCCTTTCAAAACAACTCGATCATTGATAGACCACGGTGGGTCGTGCAAGAAGTAGTCGCGGGGATAAAGAACAACGGTGAGTTTCATTAACAAATACATCATTCGTTCATTTTTAAGTCTAGGCTGTCTTTTCTGATTTCCTACGAGACAGAACATGAACGCTTTTTGTGGTGACGGCTCACGGACTCGCCCACATGCAAGTTCAAAATGCTGCTGATGACACACAGTGACCGGTTTGCAGGGTTGGCAATTTCCCGGGAAATACCTGTATTTCCCACC
>JZLH01S0330620.1:22217-39715 GCA_001188425.1 Eucidaris tribuloides | reverse complement strand
TAGAGTATACGATCCAGTTTTAAAATAGACGTATAATATGTTACGCATATTCTTGCAGTGAGTAGAAGACGAGTGTTGTATTTTATCACACAAGCGAGGGTTGTTTCCGTTGCGATGTGGAATATGTGTCGCTACCAGTTCCCGGTTTTGTCTCGCCTGCTAATGAAGCGAGACGTGGGTACTTTCGTGTTGTACTCGAAATAACTTAATGTAGTTTTGCACCAAATTTATCCTATTAGGCCATGATGCAGTATATAGGTTAAATGCTTAAGAGTATCCAAGCGTCAGGCTAGAAGCAGTATTGTTATGATAGCCTTTGGTAATATGACCACGACCACGAGTCCGTACATGACGCAAAGGACTGGCCACTGATATTTCAAAGGTAGGAATCCTAAGAATGGACATTTGTTTGCTTCTCTGCTTCTTGGACTGGAGAGGAGGAGGTTGCTCTGTTGGCAAAAGCCTCTGTCCCTTGAGCCTCACGCCTCCAAAGAGCTCTGTCGAGGGTAGTTGCTTCACAAGTATTCACAGTGAAGTTGCAGTTCTTGGTTTGCCTTCAGAGTGTCTTTGTTACTCTCTTTCCTGAACGCAGTGCCCCTGCTTCAACTGTACATACAGCAACATCTGTGGATCCGTGTCGTCTTTATGGGATAATATGTACTGTCGATCTCAGCTGGCACTTGATGATCAAGCACTCGATGCTGGGGAGCCGCACTTTTCCAGAAGCGCGGAGGTTGAACCCGGGGCGGGGGCCACTTAGTATAATTGTGTGATACGTATGTGCCGCGTTTGAGACCCCCATTTTCAGCCCAAATTTCCGTTCCAGAGCATCTCAATTTCAGAAGTCACTGAAAATTTTTGATTTTTCCAGTTCCAAAGACCCGCAAATTTGCCGTTCGCTTCTGATTTTTCGCTCGGCGCGCCGCGGCGGCGCGGCCGAGCCAGAGCATTGCCATTTCAGCACGGCGCGCGTTGGCGCGCCGGAAATTCGCCGCGGTGCAGTTCCAAGCATAGCATTTTGATGTTTCTGAAGCCTTAGCTCCAGTTCCAGAGACCCCATTTTTCGCTCAGCCCGTTCCAGAGCCCCCGATTTTCGATTTCGGTGCGGCACATAGGTATCACTTTGTAAGTCGAGTGCCTCCCCCCCCGGGGGTTGGACAATCTGTTCTCACACTTAATGCATATGTATACACGAGCTACAAAAATACACTCTCATGCACCTGTGCACAGGTCTAGTGAGAACCTGTTGGTGATGAAATGAATTATCGCACCTCTATGTTCATTCCCAAGGGCAGTGTTTAACATGTGGAAGCTCCATTTAAAACATTGTCTAACTTTGATCGCTTATTCCTTATAATACTGTTGAAATGGACAAATAATCGCCCTAGAACACATACATGTAACTTTAGTCAGTTATTCTGTCACTGTAGAAATATCAGTATAAATGAATGAATATCCTGAAATCAAATTCTATAACTCAACAGTTTCTTGAAGAAAACTGAAATGGTTGCTCATTAACTTTTTAACGAACGTGCATGTTGCATTTAAAAGTTTGAAACCATCATTATTTATTTCACATACATGTATATAATTCCAAGTTTCATAGTTATGATCATTTGTTAATGAAAGACTAATTTCCGGGACTTTTAAGATTTTGGGTATCACAGGTTCATCAGACCTTTTCCCAAAGGATATAAAAGATTATTCAATCGCTGGATCATTTCAAGCAAATTGTAAGTAATAGTTTAGATCAAATCAAATGTCTCTCACCCCGGTCTCTCGTAATCGAGTAAACATGGAATATTGGCAGACGTAATAATCTGTATAATGTTTACCCACAACTGCATAATAATATGTATTATTGTGTACGCACAATCGACCAGGCTGTGGACTTCGTACCCGCCTTTGACCCTCAAAGGTCGGTAACCCTTAAAAGGTCGTTGACAGCGATCCTTGGCTGCTGGAAAATATACAGCTTGAATAGCCATTATCTTACACTCCCCCAAAGAAAAGTGTCTTTTGTCAATAATATACCGTACTTTTGCTGCATCTTGTAAACAAAATTTACTATAAAATCGTGTGACATCTACCAGTAGAAAGCACATCTACCATCGAAGTCTCTGCATCGAAAGAAGCCCATCCAAGTCTTCCGCTCCTTGCGTGAGTATTCAGGCAACATTAATTGACTTGTCACTACTTCTAACACTATAACATTTATATTGCACCTGATACAAATGTTTCCATAATATGAAACACCTTAGGTGCCAAACTATTAGACGCTACTACTCACTATATTGTTTTCAACTGCTTTCTCCATTGCTTTGATCGTATGCACTCCATTTAATCTGACAAGATTGCCTCTTCATCCATTTTTATCCACTTTATCTTTACGTTTCTTATGGAATTTACGTAGTTCTACACGTTCTGTTGCTCAGAAGGTACTAATAATTTCAAGTCCAAGTTCGTTAATGATATACTCGTTTTTAATTGCTGTGGTCCTCGTACATGCAAAACTGACCCTTAAACGTTTCGATCGATTGCATCTGCAAATTCACTGAGACATTGCTAAACTGTTTAATGTACAAGTGAAAACTGTATCTCGACGTCATCTGTACGTGTCCGGTAATAAGTATATCGGGTGTTAGCATTATTTCCCTCAAAGGACTATGAAAGGGAAGCGATTAATTGGGTCAAGATATTCTTATATGGAATATTACTGAGATGTGAGACTGTAAGCGGGTTTTATAGGTCTCGCACGAAAGTAGATTGGTAAGCATAATGCCGACCTATATAGGGTGTACCTTAGAATGGTGTGGTGGCCAAGTGTGTTTGCTAGAGCATGTATTATTGGTTTTAACAAGTGATAAAGATCAGCGTATTTTACTGTTAATCCGTAAATCCATTATGAATCGCATGATGCATGCATTCGATGCCTAATCCCGAGATTTATGTGTAACTGATGAAGATATACATTTCACGTCATCGTTGTTCCTACAGGTAATTACTTATCCTTTCAACAAGTTGAGAATTCACACAATATTGGGACACGGCACTACTCCTCAAAGAACCTCGAAGTACGCCCATTGCCACGGCACTGTTGCTTCGTAACGGTGTGGATCATAAGCAGTGCGCTCGTCAAGAAAACCCAAGAAACCTACGCACCGAGGTCCCCACCATCATGGCCCTCCTTCGCGACATTCCTTTGCCCGCTCTTCCTTGAGGTACTTGTGATAGTGTGTGTTGTGTGTGTGTGTGTGTGTGTGTGTGTGTGTGTGTGTGTGGGTGTGTGTGTGTGTATGTGTGTGTGTGTGTCGTGTGCGTGACGTGTGTGTGTGTGTGTGTGTGTGCTGTTGTTGTGTGGTGTCGTATTTGGAAAAGTTACGCGCATCTGCCTCGCGGGGCACCGCTGAATCCCGTTATAACACGCGGAAATGAACATCAAAAACAGCGCTTACTTAGGTCCTTTCACAAGTTAGAATTCACAACAATATGACACGGCACTTCTAAAAAGAACCTCGAACGTACGCCATTGCACGCACTTTCTTCGTAAACGGCTGCTGGATCATTACCAGTGGCTCCTGGCTCCCATGCGCACTGCGTGCGTGTCAAAAAAACCCAAAACCTTACCACCGTGGGTCTCACCATCATGGCCTCTCTCGGACATTGCCGCTCTTCCTGAGGTATTTGTGTGCTGTGGCTGTGCTGTGAGCGTTGTGTGGTGTGGTGTGCTGTGTGTGTGTGTGTGTGTGTGTGTGTGTGGGGTGTGTGTTGTGTGTGTGTGGTGTGGTGTGTGGTGTGGTGGTGTGTGATGTGGTCCTCGTCTGTCTGTCTGTCCTGTGTCGTCGTCTGGTGTCTGTCGTCTGTGTGTCTGTGTCTGTGTGTCTGTGCTGTGGCCGGGAGATGTGTGTGACTGCTGTGTGTGTGTGTGTGTGGTTTGTGTGTATGTGTGTATGTGCTGTTTTAAATGTGGGTTGTGTGCCTCGTTGCGATGTGTGTTGTTGCTGGGATGTGTGTATGTCTGTGTGTGTGTGTTGGTTGGATTGTCTGTGCGTATGTTACATTATCTCTCCTTCTGACTATCATAACCCCCCCCCCCCCGCCCCCCCCCCCCCCCCCCCCCCCCCCCCCCTTATATATCTTATCTAGCTGGTCTGTCTGTTTATCTACTTTATCATTAATCTATCTAGTAATTATCGTCTTTTGATGTATTATCCATTTATAAATGAAAATGGATCGCTGCGTACACATTAATTTGTGTATACGCGCAAGCCTTTCTCCGTGTGTTCAATATGAAAACTCTTAACGATTTTTGTTCTGTTGTTAGTTTTTTTTTTTTTTATTATATTCGAGTTTTTCTCCATTCTGTTATCATGTTTTTTATATTTCAGTTTATCTTGCTGAATGTGTACATGCAAATTTTATGTATTTATATGTTTATGTTTTTACATGACTGTTGGGGTGTCAGAAAAGTGGAATTAATAAATAATTCATATAGATCATGAATAAATATACAAATAAATAGCAGATATAAATAAATTCAGATATTATTTCCATGTGGTAAAGCCTACTAGATACAACAATAAAATTTTCATTCGAAATACGATTTGAATTTTATTGCCGATTAAAAATCATTTAATTACATGTTGTATTGAAATGAAATCTTAAAAAAAAAAAATTAATGGAAAAACACGTAAATTTCATGTCAACCTTGTCGTTATCCAGGTCAAAGATTCCACCAATTCAACAATAGAATCTCTCGCGAGAAAATACGGCAAGCTTATGACTCTTAGAATGTTCTCTACCAAAGTTGTGATCATCAACGACTAAACTGATGAAAGAGGCCTTTCAAAACAACTCATCATTGCATAGACCACGGTGGGTCGTGCAAGAAGTAGTTGCGGGGATAAAGAACAACGGTGGTTTCATTTAAAAATACATCATTCGTCAGTTTTAAGTCTAGGCTGTCTTTTCTGATTTCCTACGAGACAGAACATGACGCTTTTGGGTGACGGCTCACGCGACTCGCCCACATGCAAGTTCAAAATGCTGCTATGCACACAGTGACCGGTGTTGCAGGCACGTTGGCAATTTCCCGGGAAATACCTCTATTTCCCACCAGGCGGGAAATACTTGGCGAAATACTGGGGAAATACCGGGGAAATACATGCCTGGGAAATACTGGGAAATACTGGGAAATACGTGGGCGATACAAAGCCGTGTACTCTTGAAGTTGTACAAGGTCAACTAAGAAGGCCATTAATGCAGTTCATTTGGGCTCTTCTTACACAAAACCATCTTGAACTGATAAATTTCAGTTGAAAAGACTCTGAAAAACCTCATTTCAATTTTGATAATTTAATTCAGTGTTATTTCACGTACTGTCCAATACATACAGTATTACACTGTACATTATTCAGGTGTTTCATTGTGGGGTGTAACCCTCGTCTTGCTGAATAAACAGGGTCAAAATCAACATATATCAATGGGGTGTGCTATTTCTAAGTGTTCTGGATTTATGGAGCAATTCAGATATTTGCAGAATGAAATGATTGAAAAAAATATAAAATAAAAGCAGGTGATTTTAAAATTTCCATACTTTTAGTATTGATTTGGCTGTGTAAAAGATGGGTCCCACCAATCATAATGAGTCCCTTGTTCTCCACCATCACTTAAGTTAGTTTTTTGTTGTATTTTGTGTTGAATCACACTTACTGAACAACAATCTCTACATTTTTTAGTTATTATCCTTCAAGAAATAACTTTTTTATAGTATTTCCCAGTATTTCCCGGTATTTCCTGTTTTTGTCAAAAATAGCAAGGCGGTATTTACCACCCGGTATTTACCGGCCAACCCTGCCGGTTTGCCGAGGAGACAATCATTATTTATACCTGTTAATTCCAAATTTTTACTTCGCTGAATAAACTACAACTTGTTTTTTTTTCTAAAGGAAGGAACAATAACTCTGTAACAAAAGAGTTGTGTCGGTTACTTTTGAATTTTCAGGGAAAAGACATTTCTGAAAGGTTATCCAATCCAGTATTAAGTAAATGTTTCATGAAGCTACACTCCACTTAATTCATTGGGTATGTTTTATGGTTTTAGGGGGTGTCTTTTTACCTTAAACGTAAGTTAGCAATTGCATATACTTCGATACTTTGATCTTGAAACAGTAATAAAATCCAAGGCCCAATCAAAGGAAAGCTTGAATTTTTCCGATACACCTATTCAATTCTTCGGCCGTCTTTCCTATGTGAATTTCCTTAATTCTGTTAACTATCACCACTAGGTATTATCAGTTCCAACGGGGACACATGGAGGGATCATCGTCAACTGACCCACTCCGTGTTCAGAAGTTTTGGCGTTGGAACGAAAAACTTCGAGGACACCATTAGGGGTGAGCTTGAACAACTCGGAGACGCTCTTGAAGCCAAGAACGGAGCTCCATTCGATCCAGACCACCTTTTCACTAATGCCATCTCAAATATCATCTGTACTGTCGTTTTTGGGACCCAGTATAAATACTCAGATCCTGCATTTCAACAGGTAAGGCATGCCACACCCGCAGTACCTTCTCTCATCTTTTCACAGGGGCTCGATACTAACAATTTTACCAAATTTTCTCCAGTAGAGTAACAATGTATTCACTAAAGTATAATTCTAGTTCTAGGTGGGCCATTCTTTGTCACGTGTTGCTGACCAAAAATACTACAAATTGCTACAAAAATCTCATGTATCCTCAAAGGCCTTGCACGGTACATTTTTTTTGAAAATGTAAAGTATATCTATATATGTGGCGATGATGATCAAGTGAAAAATATTAATGTTATGGTTAACAATTAGCGCTATTTAGAGGTCAGAGGTCAAATAATTGTGTCACGTGTGTGACTTCACACGGAAGAGTGAAGTTTTTTCATAACTTAGATTTTAACTTGAAACGTCTGTGAATTGTCAAATCTAACGATGTTTTAATTCTGGCAGACTTTCATTATAGTGTAAGTAAGTAGGAAAATGACAATTAATTATTTATTTTTCTCTCACAAGTACTTTTTTATGTTATTTCTTTATGTGAGGAGTGTTCGTCCACTGTGTGTGATATTTGGGTTGTCACGGCTGTGTGACATGTATACTGCTATAGCATACATATACAGTCGTGTAATTTGGCAGCAAAAAACAATTCTGGGGAAAGACACTCGAGCCTTACAGGTCCTGAAAATTTAATAATATGCCCCTTATATTCCACAAACAATGATTAGATCTTCTGATAATGGCTGCCTGCATACTTTTTTTCAAAATAATTTTTTTTTGACAATTTTACTAAATTTTTCAACCCAAAGATAAAATGCACACCCTGGTACAATCTACAGTTATTCATATATGTATTGGAAAATTTATCATTTTTCTCTTCAACAACTACCACCTGGTTCATATTGAATAATTTCAATACCAAAAATGCATGCTAGAGTTAGTTGTTGCTATGTCTGGCAAGCCCTGTCAGGTTCCTAAGCAGCAACCTTTGTCATAGAATTGGCAATGCAGTAAATTTGCATTTATTATGAAACTGTGTCTACACGGCAACGACATGCCCTATGTCTGGCCCTTCCAGACATTCTACATGATATTAACCTGTCTGTTTTATTGATAATGAACTACTGCTCATTCAAGTTGCTTTGAATAAACAAGAGTCTGTGATTTCAAGGGCCAAAGGTAAGTATAACTGAAGGTAAAACAGTCAGAGAAGTAAGTGTTTCGATGAGAGGCCAAAAAAGTGATGGCATGGTCCTAGAACTGAGACTACACTATGCCAGCTGGTAGCTTTCTCTACAACATACCAAACAAACAAGTATGACAACATCGCTCGCACGTGTGCTGCACAATTAATTTGCTTCCGTTATTTAATTAGATGGCCGCAATTTATAGGTAGCTGCATATTGGTGTATAAGTAAGACACAACCGAAACTAGCTTTTGAGACAAAAAAGAAATTTATCAAGCAGTATTTTCTGCTGGGAAATAACTTATCATGGCTTTCCTGCTCACGTGTGTGACATTTTTAAAATTGATAAATTTGTTTTGTTAATTACTGATCATTAATGAATGAATAAAACTATTCTTTGTTAAGTGGTATTAGTTTGACAATGGGTGTGGACAAACATATGACAATCAATCTCCAGAAAGGAAGTTATTACACTCACCTTTTACCAATCTATTTAAGAACGGAAAAATGCTCAATATTATACATTATAACACATTGTTTATTTAAATTAGGCAGTTAGCATTAAATATGGACTTTTTTCAAAATATCATTCAAGTAACTTATGCTTTGAATGAATATGCAACTGAAAATTTCAAAGAACAAACTTCATTTTTTGACAATTTGTTTCACTTTTCAAAGAATGGCCCTAGTATAAGTTGAAAAGAGTACGTAGGAGAACCCTTGAGCAGTAAAGATTGACGAAATGCAGTGGAACCAGATGTTGAATTTATTATTATTTTTTCTTAATTTGAGTTTGAAATTAGTCTTGGCATTGTTAAGTTTTCACTATTATCCACATTCTATTCGAATCGTTATCGTATCCTGTTGGGAGTTGATTATGAACCAGATCTTCAGCTTGCTGGTTAGCGTCTCTCTCAGTCATGTCAGTAGTTTTGCTGGGTGATGGCAGTATACTGCAGATTCAAATAGTTACTTTTTGCACCTGAGTTCAGAATATTTGGAAATTCACAATAGAAGATGCCATTAATGAAATGTTTGTAGAGTGGGTCTTCTCTCATTTTTTATCAATAGGGAGATCTCTGCAAACCTTTAATCAATACTTATTCTTCCCGGCGGGGCTCAGAAGCGAAATTGGATTCTTACATGTAGGTCATTGATTCGCGTTAACCGTGACACTGTCGTTACCCAGCATAGCCTGTCAACAAAGCAGTTGCTACATGTTCAATCCTGGTTGTAGCTTAGTGCATAAGACAGGATGTTTTTTCGTCCTAGAAATCCTTGGTTTGAATCCCGGCGCGGTGTATGTGTCCTTGGGTAAGACACTTCATCTGCAATACCCCAATACACCCATACAATTGGGTACCTGAGAGGACGAGAAATACCGTTGGAGACAAACATGACTCGAGCGCCTTGGTGTCAGCCGGGCTAGGAATACCCCCAGGGAGTTGAAGGGGTGCACACCTGTGCAGGCAGCCAGGCATAATATGACCCAATGATCAGGGAGGGTACAGTCGTGACAAAGCGGCATTAAAGGCGCTGATCCAAGACTATAAACCACCAAATTTACCTATTTCTTTCTTTATGGGTCATTCTGTTTTGGAACACAAGGTACAGCACACTAACTTACTATTAACATTTTCTATACAGGCATTGTCTCAGATCAACGGCGTGATACGGCAAGGATCCGCCGGATTCCTGGCTATTCTTCTTCCGTTTACCTGGTTGTTTTGGATACCAATTGGTTTCTTTGCCAGTGTGAAGAGATCCTGGAGTCAATTCTATGAGTACATCAATGGACATCTCACGGACCACAAAGCAGAATTCCACAGCCAGAATGCCAGAGATTTTATCGATTTTTACTTGAACAAAATTCAGGAGAAACAGGTACTTCCACAAAGAGATTTTCCATATGATTCCTACAGTTCATATCCTTTCCTTGACAAAGCAATAAACACGATTCACTTCGTGCCACCTACTATTTACCACTAGAATTAATCAATGAATGACGTTAGCAATATTTCCCGTCTCCCACTTATCTGATAAATAACATTAAATCTGTTCTAATGTTGTTGAACTGCACATGACATATGTGACATGTGCACAATCATTTCTAATTCCTTCGTTGATGTTCTCACTTTCTATGGTGTTTCTGTTTTCAAATGTGTTTTTTGTTGTTGTTATTAATCTACATAATGTTGCACAAGGAGACATTGACACAAAAGCGATTTTCATCAGGTTTCAAAATTAACTCCACCAAATGAAATGAAATGAATTGCATCCAAAAGAATGTTAAATTGGCATTACGAAAAATACCTGACAGAAGTGGGTTGTACATGAATTTGATGTATTAAAACTAATTTTGATTATACAAGTTTGGAGACACGCTGTGTTCTACAACTGGATGTGTTGTGGTGTAGTGGGTTGTTCTCTGGATGTCACGCGTGAGACGCGGGGTTCTATTCCCGCCACGCGCACGTTCGTTCACCAGCAAGGCCATTTATCCACATACATGTAGCTGCTATGCACCTAGGAGTAAAGTATCAGGGGCGTCTATCCTGGGGTGGCAAGGGGGGCAGTCACCACCCCAATGAAAATATTGGGGGGCCAACATATCGATTTGCCCCTCCCCCTAAAATAACTTTGTCAACTTTCAAATTTTATAATATGTAATGTACGGATATGTTTAAAAGCATCGGAAAACACGACAAAACCATTAAATTTAGCATTAAAATACATGTACTATTAAACATACAAAATTTTAAATTTTTCGGCGCGCTGTGCGCGCAACATTCTACATTGCAATTTGGTCGCGCTGAGTGCGCCGAAAATGTTTCACTTTGTCTCTCCCCCCCCCCATCCAATTTTTTTTTGACATTTTTTCCGCTTTGCCACCCAATCCTAAAAGTGGATCGACACCCCTGGTAATAATAATCTCCCTATCACATATAGTTGTCTACGAAATAACGTTGGAGTCGCATTGAGATTATTGAGATTTTGCCGACAAGTTCATATTCGATATGTCATTTGTGCATGTTGAAAGGCGCGGTGTTTAAAAACCTCCGTTTTTGTCCTGATTTTGCAATTGCATTGTTTCATCTTATTTTTTTACACTTGGGATAATGTCAGAGTTCCATTCATGTGTGTTGGCTTGGAATATTTCTCATTAGCGCGGCAGAGCTATTTCAACCACACAGAAAGAAAAAAAGGGGCAATACAGCTAGAAACAGATCGGCTGTATTGAATCAATGTCGCCACTTTCGGTCTGAGTCGGGCAGGAAGTTAGGAAGACTTAAAAAATTATAGGATTCTGCTATCGGCAAATATTGGGTATATGCGACATGGAGAATAACAGCCCCCCCCCCCCGAGAACATTGCCACTGAAGAGGCTGCCCTGAGTAAATAACACATCATTTTAAAGGCAAGGTTCATCCTCACATCAAGTTGGTTTTAGTAAAAGCAGAACAATGAGAGAAACATATTAATGAAAGTTTGAAGAAAATCCGCCAAAGAATAAAAGAGTTATGAGGTTTCATTTGTGACGTCACATGCGAGCAACTCCCATATGTCATGTGATATAAATTCCATGAAAGTTCTGTTTTCTCAGAAATTTGAAAATGATTTCACCTGTGCATTCAATATATTATCAGAAACATTATTTCATACATGCTTCTATGAAAAAAAATCCCATATCATGAACCATTAAAAAATGACAATTTATGGAATTTATATTACATGACAGTCATATTGGGAGCTGCTCGCATGTGACGTCACAAATTTAAAACTTAAACATTCCATAACTCTGCTATTCTTTGGTGGATTTTCGTCAAACTTTCATTAAATGTTTCTCTCATTTGCCTGCTTTTATTAAAATCAACTTAATGTCAGGGTGAACCTTGCCTTTAATTGTATTTTTCAGGAAGGTAAATCGTATAGTAGCAAGAACCTTCTCGCCACTATTGCCGATTTGTTTTTGGCGGGAACGGAAACGACATCGACCACGCTAAGGTGGGCGGTGCTCTACATGATGGACAGACCCGAGGTTCAGTCTCGTGTTCAACACGAACTAGATGAAGTAGTCGGCCGTGATCGTAATCCGAGACTCAGTGACCGGCCAAATCTGCCCTACACCGATGCAGTGCTGCACGAGGTAAGTTGCCCATAGAGCAGAGCAGAAGTGATAATGTCAAACTGATTTGGAAATTGTGTGTGGACAATAGCCAAACTGTAATAGTCCGTGGGCCAGAGGGGTCTATCGTGCACCCCGATTTCTTTCTTTCTTTTCACATATTTGGACACATGTAAAATCACAACTTTTTCAACAAGTTTACCTCGTTTTAGGGGCCGCTGAAATCTGGGCAGACATTATTGCCTGTATCTCAGTAACAACTTGTTCAATTTTCCTGAAACTTGGAGAAAAGGTGCATTCTGTCATCCTCTATAGCTATATAAAGTTGTACATTCACATCATTTTTCATTCTTGTGTTAATGACGTCATCTTATTTGCATATTCTGAAATATGCGGTTTTAACTGGCAAAATTGCTTCAAAAATTGAAAATTTTGGCTACACTTGTCAAAAGTTTTTATCTGGATATAAATTGTAGCCACTGGCCTTCCAAAACGTATCAAATAGATAGTCTGGACAATACTAAGTTGATCTAAATAATAAATTTGCACAAAATCATTTGAATAAGATGTGTGCCGGTCAATTTACATATAATTGCACACGTAAAAATGGGCGACTTTTTGAACAATTTCGCCGTTTTCTTTGGGGATAGTGAAATCTGCGGACACTATATTCGCTATATCTCCGTAAAGACAAGCTCAATTACAACCAAACTTTCAGATAACATTGATCATGTAATGGTTAATCAATAGATAACATTTGATGGATATTGAGGCTATGGTTTTCTGTCAGTGACGTCATCTCATTTGCATAGATTCAAATATGCATGTTTTTGCTGCTAATCACACATTGCGTGAATAGTAAACAATGTCTAGCCCTACTAAACTTGATCACTGAGCAATTATTGAAGCAGTTGATGAACAATAATTATTAAATCATTCAAGTCTGGACAATCCTCACTTGATTTATGCTATTAATTAGATCAACTCATTTGCATAAGTGGTCTGGAGGTCATTGCACAAACAGAAACGTACATAAAATGACGCTTTTGCAGAAATGTATGGTGTTTTTATAAGAATTTAGTGGGATTTTGCACGTTATACAATCTTTATCTATGTAATAAACCATTCAGATGTTATTGAAAATTTTGGGGTACACTAATCTTCATATGAGCAGTCAAAAAGAGTACATTTCAAAAGTACATTTATTTGACAATTAAGTTAATGATGTCAACTCATTTGCATATTAAAACTATGCATAGATTAATTGCCAACACATTGATTGTCAAAAAAATGTTTCTTCTTCTTATACTTCCAACCAGTAGCCTATACTGAGTGATGATTATGTCAAATGACGTCCGGTGACTATTAAACGATATCAACTTTGTTAAATTAATATTAAATAATTAGCATAAGATATGAGCTTGACTATGAATAAACATGAAATACGGCAGATATGGTAAATAATACAGAAAGTACTACAGCAAAGTTCACGGGTCTGGGTCCCTGGCCATTCAAATCTAAGAAATCCTATGGGGCGGGCGGTGGTGCAAGGTTGCACAGGTCCTAAAGCTCATTCACTGGGAGGGGGCAATAGGGTGTAAGTCATTTAATCCCAGAAATCTCTCAGGAGGTGGGGGTGTTGTTAAGAACCTTTCCAGTCCCTGAAAACTCATAAATTTGGGAATGAGGGTCGCAATCTTTTTAAGAAATCCCAGGAAGAGATGGGAAGGGATGAGGGGGAGGTGAGGGGGCTCGTGAGACAGTCTGAATGCTTAAAGAACAACTTCAGTGTCATATTTTGCAAATTCATTTCAATCTTTGAAAACTCAAACTACTCATGTGTAAACTGGTGTGGTGGTGGTGGTGGTGGTTGTGTGTGCGTGTGTGTGTGTGTGTGTGGGGGGGGGGGTTGCAAACCATTCTCTCTTTATCATGTTTAAAGTTTCACGGAGGGAGCTTACACGAATAATACCAGGGTTATTAGTAATACATGTACATGAATTGGGGAGGGAGATATACGAGAGAGTCTAAATAATGATAGTTAACCTGAGCTTGAGATTTTTGAAATCCATTTCAGTGATATAAAGTCAATTGACTGGAAAGGGGAAAGAAGGTAAATTGTGTGTACCAGCCATTTAAGCATGATCCTGCACAGTCGATGAAACCTAACCCTACTTTTTATTCCAAATCTCTCAGTAAAGTGTGATTTTATTGGTTCACCATAACTCTTATTGGTATATAACCATGACGTGTTCTCCGTGGATGAATCTACACAAATAAACACACGTAGGCTAAAGAGAATAACCATACTATTTCAACAGTCAGTCATGAAAATGTATTATTAATATTATCATCAGCATTAGTAGTATTAATATAGTAGTAGTAGTAGTAGTAGTAGTAGTAGTAGTAGTAGTAGTAGTAATAGTAGAAGTAGTAGTAGTAGTAGTAGTAGTAGTAGTAATAGTAGAAGTAGTAGTAGTAGTAGTAGTAGTAGTAGTAGTAGTAGTAATAGTAGAAGTAGTAGTAGTAGTAGTAGCAGCAGCAGCAAGAGCAGTAGTATCATCATCATCATCATTATATAATAATGATAATAATACTACTAGTAGTAGTTATTATTATTAATATTATTATTAATTATGATGGAATCTTAAATGCATGAATACATCAAAGAGGTAATTGCAGCCAGGCAGGCTTGTGTAATTTGATCAATATATAAAGGACAAATTGCTTTATTATTGCAGCATAATAAGTTGTAGAAGGGAAAGAAGACCCAAAGGGACAGGGATCAACTCACAGTAACGGCTTGGTCGCGGATCTGCATTTGATGAATACATGATGTTTAAAACAATGACCAATAAACATCGAATAGTGTTTTGAGACGTATATACTTTTTCTTCTTCCCACACCCCTCCTCCAGGTCATCCTGCTTGCTCATCCTCCTGCTTAAATTCTTTGTTCCCCAAATGGATCCCAAAATGGGAATTGAACACGCATCTATTCCCTGCCATCTCTCATTTTGTCTTTGGGCGCTTTGGGTAATTTTTACGTGTTAACAAATGTCTCCAGGATTGATTAAATGTAAGGAAAGAAACTCGAAATGTGTGCTAGCTCGAGCAAAATTAAGGATCCCATAGAAGTTAAGACAGTCATTGAAAGACCTGTATCCTTCTTTTAAAGGCATGTGGATCTCCCATTTTGCAAACTCTCCGCGCAGACAGGAAAAGATAATCCATGGCCTTAGGCTAATTGATGAATGCATGTCTGATGAAATCTGGGGGTCAGTGATTGCCTAAATTTGAAAAATGTAAAGAAAAACAATAGGCCTTTAAGTGTATGTTCTATGGTAGATTTTTTCCTCGCGAGAAAAAATTCAAATCTGAGTTTAACGGTCTCTATAATTCCACTAAAACTGAGTTTCTAGCTCCTATATTTTGCTAAAGGTTGCCAGATGGCATTTTCTTCTAAATGACATTGTATTTACACAATTTTAATTTTTAGGCATGCAAAAGAGATCCCCTGCCTTTAAATATGCAATACCTCAGTTACTCAGTTATCAACATGATATCAGTAATCTCAGATTTCAAATGAAAGGTATGGTGAAAGTTCTTTGAATGGGATGGATTAGGAAATGCCCCTGCCCCATCTCCACCCCGCCAACCGCCAACCAAACTTTTTTCTTTTCATCAGCATGAATGACTATTTCTCCTCATCTCTCCTCATTCTACTGAAAGGATTTGTGTAATTCTCTTCATCCAATATGATCAAGTTTATAGCACCTGAACTAGCTTCCAATACTCCGTACCTCATGTGAACATCAGCATCAATTCCCCTCTCATACTCAGAAAAAAAGGTTTGCAGGATCAATTTGTTTGCCCCCATAGGTTCATTGGGGTGGAAGCCCCCTGCCCCGCCCTTCCTCTTCCCCTAAATCGACGCCCTAAACCCCTAAGAACCAAAGTGCAAACACTTATAAGAGTTGGTGAACCGGTACAACTCACAATTGACATAGAAATTTGGAATAAAAATTAGGATGTTTCATTAACTGATTTGGATCATGACCAGAGGCATCGATCCTGACAACTTAAAAAAAAATAATACGCAATGCAAATATACGTTTTAAAAAGCTTTGGAAAGCACTATAAAACCATTAAAATGGCATAAAAATACCATTAAACATACAAAATTGTCAAAATTTTAAAATTTTGGAACCTTATTTTCACTTTTGCCCCCCCCCCCCCATCCATCCGAAACCTGGATCGACGCCCCTGATCATGACACCCCATCCTCCCTACGCCGGACAATCTGAGTCTTTTCACCTACCTTCTCTCCCGTTTTCAACCAATTGACTTTTCAGCAAATGAAATGGTTTCCCAAATCTCAAGCTCAGGTTTACTATCATTATTTAGATCCTCTTGTAAATCTCCCTCCCCATTGTATTGTTACCCTCATATTAGTCATGTAGGCTCCCTCCGTGAAACTTTACACGTGTTGAAGACGTGAATGGTTTGCAAACCACCTTCTATCACCCCCCCCCCCCTTCCCCACCACTGGACACAGTCCATTAGTTTGATAGGCTGAAAAATTTTACATTTCTTCCACTGATCAAAATTTCAACGACTGAAATGAATTCGCAAACTACGAAACAAGTCTAATGAGCCCCCTCCCCATTCCCCTACTTCATCCTCCCCCACTGCATGAGTATAAAGGAACCGAGATAACTCACGTTACCATACATTACGGTAATGTATGGTAACAACAGTTATTCGGTTCCCGTAACTTCCTGGAATTTCTGAAATTTGAATAGATCGTGACCCTTATTCCCCAATGTCCATGTATGAGTTTTCAGGGACTCCCACCCACCCCTACTGAAAAGCCCCTTCACCTCCCCCTCATCCCCTCTCCCTCTGAATAAGTTTAAAGGAACAGAATAACTCACGTTATACCATACATTTCCGTCTCTTCCTGGGATTAAAAAAAAAATAGATTGTGACCCTCATTCCCAAATTTAGGAGTTTTCAGGGACTGGAAAGGTTCTTAACACCCCCCCCCCCCCCTCCTGAGAGATTAAATGACTTACACCCCAATGCCCCCTCCCAGTGAATGAGCTTTAGGACTTGTGCAACCTTACAACCACCTCCCGCCCCACAGAATTTCTTGGATTTGAATGGCCTGGGACCCAGACCCGTGATCTTTGCTGTAGAATTTTCTGTATCATTTAGCATATCTGTTGTATTTCATGTTTATTCATAGACAAGCTCATATCTTATGCAAATTATTTAATATTAATTTAACAAAGTTGATATCGTTTAATAGTCACCGGACGTCATTTGCCATAATCATCACTCAGTGTAGGTTATTGGTTGGAAGTATAAGAAGAAGAAACAATTTTTTTGACAATCAAGTGTTGGTAATTAATCTATGCATAGTTTTAATATGCAAATGAGTTGACATCATTAACTTAATTGTCAAATTAATATACTTTGAAATGTACTCTTTTTGACTGCTTATATGAAGAGTAGCATACGCGAAGGGGGTGTTAAACACCCCTAAACACCCCCTTTTCACCCGAAATCACCCCCCTTTTTCGTAAAAAGAGGGGTGTTTGAAAATGAGAAATAATTGATTTTTTAGGGAATTTTGGAGAAATTATTTTCATAAC
>JZLH01S0330620.1:8038-18328 GCA_001188425.1 Eucidaris tribuloides | reverse complement strand
GCGCTTAATGATCGTTTTAAAACTGCAATTTATTTCAGGGCTTCATGGGGAATCACGTAGCTCAGATTTTTTAAACTCGAAACATTGTTATACAATGCCTATAAGACAAATAGGTCTACATTTTAACACAATTCAATAAATATTTGACAGATATCGGACATTGTGTACAAGATATTCAAATTTGGAAACGTACACAATCTTGTTATTACGGGAATATCAAATTGGCAACTACATGCGATTGTATGACTCACCATAAAAGTTGCACACTAAATTCTACTTTCATCTAATTTGCTTGATTAACTGTTTTACATGTATCACTGCTTGTTAACACTATGTTATGTTTTATACATGTATAATTATAGTATTATGTCTTTGTATCATGAGTTGAATTCATGCCAGATAAATGTTAGTCAGAAATTGATAAACTACAAAGTTGTTTCTATTTCATTTTATTGTTTAGATCAAATGTAACTTGTACTTAGATTTCACATTCCCCCAATCGTGACTGCAGAGGCGTCGATCCTGGGGCGGGGAGGGGCGATGGCACTCCAATGAACATATTGGTGGGGGGGGGCAAACATATCGATTCTCCCCCCCCCCAATAATTTTTGACTTGAAAAATTCATAATATGCAATGCAAATATATGTTTTAAAAAGCATTGGAAAGCACTATAAAACTATTAAACATGGCACGAAAATACGATTAAACATACAAAATTGTCAAATTTGGAGCGCGCCGAAAATTTTGGGCATTTTTTCACTTTTGCCCCCCCCCCAAACCGAAACATGGATCGACACCCCTGCGAGGAAACAAGTTATTTGGACCTGATCCTGACCGTAGGAATGCAATGTATGCAGTATTCATAATGTGTTGTTTTAGTATCGACGGTTGAGGAACGATTGTTTTTTTTTGCGTTTCTGTGTCATTACATTTCCAACTTGGAGTATATTCACATAACACGGTTTAAATCAGACAAATCATACATGGTGGCAAAATTAGAGATTATCGGGGTAGGGAACTCGATGAGCTGCGGATATGCAGAGTGGATACTGTTTTTTTTAATTTTGAAAATAGTATTTCATGTTATGACGTCATATCTGAATTTACAGCAATCCCATAGACTTGTACGAAGACGTTATGGTCGACTATTAAAATTCTTTGACCTATGTCTCGTTATTTTTAGTTGATTTACTCCCAGTTTTCAGTAGGATGCAGCTAAGACTCTGCTCTTAAGCAGTTTTTTTCATTTATATTTCAATCTTTCAATCAGAGGACTGGATCAATGAATACGTTAGGAATTAAATTCAAAATCTATTTGGGATATGGTGACAGTTTGTTTTCATAGTTAAGCCTAATTTTATACCAGGGGCGTCAATCCTGGGGTGGCAAGGGGGTCAGTCGCCACCCCAATGAAAATATGGGGGCATATCAACTCCCCCCCCCCAATAAGTTTGACATCTTCAAAGAAAAACCTAAATAATAATGCAAGCATATGTTTAAAAAGCACTACAAAACCATTAAATTTAGTATAAAACTAATATTAAACTTACACGATTTTCAGTTTTTGGGCGCACTTTGCGGGAAAAATTCTGTATTGCAATTTGGTCGCGCAGAGCGCGACGAGAATTTTTCACTTCCGAAAATGGATCGACGCCGCTCCTGTTTTATACATAGTTCCTCAATTAATTCCGGCTTTGTGAGTTAAAGAGAATACACAGTACTGATTGATGATGGAAAAAATCTTTCGATCAAAATTTCCACATTTCCATATTTTCAGCTGAGAGTAAATTACATTTGCATATATAATGTGGGACTAATACACTCCTTCACTTCATATGCAATAAAAAGTGAGGGGAATTGCAGTTTGAGTACCCGACGGAGTAGGCTCCGTTGCTGCAGTGTATATGCAACAATTAACATAGTCCCACATATAGATTTCGTGTGTTTAGTACTCTTGTCAGCAGTGGGGATTTGTGTAACAGATTAATGTACCAAAACGAAGTGCTTCTGTTGTTTTCAACTACTCTCTCCTGTACTATAGTGACATTTTAGAATACCATCTGGTCACAGAAGGTTTGAAAGCAGTTGATATTAAAATGTTGTTGTTCTGCAAGTAATCAACAAGTACTGTGTATTATCTTTAAGTTAAAAATGTCTGTTTGCAAACCATACATGACATGTAAAAATGTACAACCGTTGCATTTTTTTTTATTACAGTGTCAGAGAATTACCCCGATTGTACCACTTGGAGCTCCGCATATCGTCTCCCAAGATACCACGCTAGATGGCTATGACCTTCCGAAGGGAACCATTGTTCTTCCCAATATACAATGCATCATGCGAGACGAGAGAGCTTGGGAAGACGCGAAAACGTTTAATCCTGACCATTTCTTGACCGAGGATGGTAAATTCTACAAGAGGGCAGAATTTATTCCATTCGGTGTCGGTAAGCATGCATTTAAATTCAAACGCCCAATAATGTTAAACTTACGAAAAGAGATGGCATTTTCCCATACTGGCTGTTACAATAATGCCAATGCGTAGATGCGAAGTAATTGGTACGTTAGAAATAAGACCCACCATTTCTTTTGACCCACCATTTCTAAACTATATTTATACTGCAGAACACTGTTCTCCAATGGAAAAATATTTGTTGTAAATGTCAAGGTTGAACAAAATATGAGTCAACCTGACTTGGTTTTTGGTCAAACTTGACCCGGAATTTGGTTAAAATTGACCCTTTTCCATGTGTGCCCCCAACGGATCCTTTCTCCGAGTCAGACTGACCCGGAATTTTTAAGAGTGAATAATTACTTGATATTTCGTATTTTGTATTGTACATTTATTTATTTCTATCGATTTAGAGTCTGACAATATCCGAAGTGACGCCTTATTTTTCGCTCACTTTTTGTGAAATTTCCATTCCATTCAGTAAATAGTAACATCTGTAAGTTATCCCAATTTCTCTTTTCATTCTAGGAAAGCGTTCGTGTATCGGCGAGCAGTTGGCTAAACACGAAACCTTTCTGGGATTTGCGTCTCTGCTTCATCAGTTCACTTTCAAGAAACCAGACGATTCTACGCCATTGTCATTCGAGGGGGAGTTTGGCGCCACCATGATTCCTCGACCGTACCAGACAAGCGCGATAAAACGACAATAGGCCACACGTGGAGCCAAAGTCATTCTGCGTCCAAACCGCGAATCAGGACAACTCCCCAGGAGGACAACTCTCCCAAGGACAACTGTGACTTTTTTAACATGGAAATAGAGTTAAACCCCTCCGGAGGAGTTGTCCTCCAGGGGAGTTGCCAACGGGGGAGTTGTCCTCCAGGGGAGTTGCCAACGGGGGAGTTGTCCTCCAGGGGAGTTGCCAACGGGGAGTTGTCCTCCAGGGGAGTAGTCCTCGGGTGGAGTGGTCTATCTGGGGAATAGTCATCCAGGGAAGTTGTCCGGTGGGAGTTGTACTCGGGGGGGGGGGAAGTAGTACCAGAACCCTAAATCGACACAACAGGCCACGTACTGGGATGGAGCGCGAGAAACCAAATCGAGTGATTAGGTCAAGACGTCGGGTGCTGTTGCGTTCCTTATAACAAATTGCCGAACTTAAACTGCATACTCCATTGAACTGTGCTTTACAGTACTGCCAATCTTCCAATGTGTAGTACAATTAATTAGGTGAACTACCGACTTTGTACTTCCTGGACCTATGCTGTACTATCGACTCTTGAACTATGGCGTATTTTGCATATTCTTCATCTATTCGTGCAGTTAATTTTTTTGTAAAAATTGGTTGAAGTCAGTAAAAATGTCATTTTTCAATATATATAAACTCCTCAAAAAAAATTTGGAAATCTGACTTTGATCACTTATTTCTCTCTTCTTGTAGTAGCAATTAAGGCATGCTTGGTATCAGCTGAAAGATCATTTAACGTTCTTTAAAATGATACTCAACTTAGTATGATTATGCTATCAAGGAAGGGGCAGTATTTGAAAATATGGGTTAAAGTGTAAATTGAAAAGCTGCAAAATGACCGGTGGTCATGAAAAGTCAATAGGGAATGTGTTAATTTGTATTGAATTAGGCCTATGTCTTTTGTTCTCAGTTGGTCAAGCATAAATGTCAATTCCAAACGGAACCCCAACCTCTTCATTTGTTTATGAATTTAAGACTGAATAGTTTGAATTCTGTTCTTTTAATGGCCATACATGTTTGTTATCTTTTTCTTCGTTTGTTTCTTTACTGCTTGCTTGAGCACACGTTTGTTTGAATTCATAGTGTTCGACTGTTCGTGTTATAATGCATAATGACCAAAAGACATAGGGAAAGTCCTTCATCACTGAACAGGGAAATAAGAAATAAGGTGACTTACCGAACTTGAGGTATTTTACAAATAATTTAATCTCAAAGTCATGAACATTTGTAGTGACAGTGGCTCCTTTTGAAATTGACATTCATGGCTGACTAGCTGAGAAGAATAACTCCATACAAAAGAACATGTTTCTTTATAACTCTGTATGACAACCGGTCATTTTGCAGCTTTTCAATTTACACTTTATCCCATATTTGTTAATACTGCCTTTTCCCTAATGAAATAAGCATAACAAGTAGGGTATCATTTTAAAGAAAATAAAATAATCTCTCTGGTGGTACCAAGCATGGATTGATCACTGCTACGAAAAGTGAGAAATGATCCGTCAAACTCAGATTTCCAAACTTTTTTTGAGGAGTTTATATAAATATATATATACATATATATATATTTTTTTTTTTGGGGGGGGGTGGTATAATTTCATGTACACGTTTTTATGTACTTCGTATCAAATTATTTTCACTAAAATTTCATTCATTCAGTCTACCCATCTAAATTTAGTATTATATTTTGCACCACAACGCTTGTTTTGTTTTGGGTTTTATAATGCATGAATCTTATTAAATCGTGAAAAACAACTAAATTAATTCAACATGTTAATAAGTAAATGGAATTAAAATTGTGAAATGAAATGAAATTAGTAGTGTGTCCAAACACCGTAAAATAATAATAATAATAATAAAATAATAATAATAATAATAACAATACTACTATACTACTACTACTACTACTACTACTACTACTACTACTACTACTATACTACTACTAATAATGATAATACTAATACTACTACTACTACTACTACCACTACTACTAATAATAATGATAATACTAATAATACTTCTACTACTACTACTACTAATAATAATAAGCCTAGAATTTGTTTCATAAATACCGTATGTGAAGTTTATTCAGATATATGTGTTAATCAATTACATGCTAGTTGTGTTATAATTTACCAGTGTATTGTATAGGTGTTTATAGCGACAGGAAACGGTTAACTGACGTGGGTCGTCGGATCCATTTTCGGATGGGGGGGGGGGCAAAAGTGAAAAAAATGTCAAAAACTTTCGGCGCGCTCCATGCGCCAAATTGCAATATAGAATTTTGCGCGCAAGGCGCGCCAAAAAATTGAAAATTGTGTCTGTTTAAAAGTATTCTCATGCTAAATTTAATGGTTTTGTAGTGCTTTCCAATGCTTTTAAAACATATCCTTGCACTACATATTATGAATTTGTCAAGTTGTCAAAATTATTGGGGGAGGGGCAAATCGATATGTTTGCCCCCCCCCATATTTTCATTGGGGTAGCGACTACCCCCTTGCCACCCCAGGGATCTACGCCCCTGTTACTGTAACTATTTGATAAAACCACTAAATATTCTGAAATCTATTCACCGTATCTTTCCGCTTGTAGAAACATAATTACAATATGAATTTTAAATTTACCGTATGCTAGATATACACTTCTACGTGAATTCATATTCATTTATATACACTTGGGGTGTGTGTGTGGTGGGGGGGTGGGGGGGGGGGCTTGTTTACTTACAGTAGTACCTGCACTTTGTGTTTATATTAACCTACGTACAAATCTTTATACAGTATTTACATTGTAAAGGTAGTTATTTACCAAGTTCCTATCATTTGGATAGAAATGTGAACAAACAAATGTTTTCTAAACTTTGATGACAAGTAAATGGAAGGGTCTGACTTTGCAGTAAATGCACGTGACATGGTTCCAACGGTATTGGTCCTCCATAATCGGCAAGCTGATTTGAAAACAATTACCAACGATTGATGTCATATCCTTGCAGTTTTAAGCATTCAATACATCATCAGAAACATTATTTTATACAGGCTTCTATGAAAAATACCCATTCAATTATCACGAACCACTAAAAAATGGCAATTTATGGAATTTATATGGTATGACAAGTGGGGAGCTGCTCGCATGTGGCGTCACAAAATTAAAACTTTGAAACGTCATGACTGTGTTATCACAATAATAAGCAAAGTATTCTTCATTGCAAGTCTTGTTATCGAATAGATAAAACATGTACACATTGTCAACATTATATCTCCTGATACGTGTTTTACATACATACATTATACATACATACATACATACATACATGCGCTATATAAGAATGAACAATTATTTTTATTATTTATTATTATTATTATTATTATTATTATTATTATTATTATTATTATTATTATTATTATTACTACTCCCCCCCCATTCATCGTACTTTCTTCATATCCAGCTTTAATACTCAAACTTAGAACATATCCACCATAAATAAACATAAACGTGGTTACCGTGGACACGACGAATGCAAAAATGTGTATGTGTCATTAATTAATATCCAAACACGGACAACATTAAAGTGATAGGCTAACATTGTGGAGCTTCAATTTAAAAAAAATTGTCATACTTTGATATCTGAGCTACATAGTAGTGTTCAAATGGACAAATAAACACCCTAGAATACAAAAGTTTGGAAATTTACACTGCCAATGGCAAGTTATACATGAATAAATAATAAAACTCGGGGCGAGTTTTATTAACCTAGGTGTACACACAGTAAGTCTATAGGAGGAAATTGGCAAGTGAATCTGGTCAACTTACGATTTTCACTTTTTTAAAGCACTAAATAATCATTTTGAAGTACAATGTTTTCAGGGCTTCATTTTTGGACCTCATCAAAGACACTGGTAGCATGGGGAATCATGCGGCTCAGATTTTTTTAACTGTGGTAAATGTTAGCCAATACCTTTAACCCCAACACATCCAACAAATGCTTGGCTGTTGTTGTTCACAAGTCGGTGGTTTGAGTGGATTATCATGTATTGGAATAACGTGGACCGTTCACGGTTGCCATATACTACCTTTACATGCAAAAAAAAAAATCCGATAATCCTCCATGATTTCCAGCAATAACAATATTGCTTAATGATGTTCCACGGTAATGTCTCCTGTAACTACCCTCAGGTATTAGTATTAGTATATAAACGACTTGTTTGTTTCCCGAGATATTCAAATACCGATGACTAGAAAATGGAGTTAAACGAGTGTTCAATACTTGCACAAATTTATTTCCTTTCACATTAAGCGGACCTGATTTATCGATTATTAGCATTATGGATAAGTTTGAAATGCATCAAAATGATTACATCAACAAAAAATTACTTTACGTGTTCTAAGATTTAATACATTTCTTTCTCAGATTGAGTGAAGTTTACATTTTGTTTATGACATTTGTTTTCTATAAAATAGTAAATTCATATCAAAATAGGTTGAAAAAGATGAAAAGAAATATGACACCAATAGTAAACAAAACTCATCCGAAAACACACTAACTTTATCTTGAACAAGTTATAAGGCGTTGCTAGTAAAAAAAAATGACATGATTGGGGGTAGTTCTCAACTTGGGCTGAAACTACTCTAAAATCAAGTAAACTATGTAAGGATTCTTCTGTGAAAATTTTATAGTCACACGTTGACTCATTTTAAAATAATTGATGTCAATATCTCACGTGTCAAGCAAACATGCTGTGTGGTTCTCTATGGGTCTTATTTTTATCGTGCCCCGATAGAATTAATGTTCATACTTGATTCTCCTTAAGTAAACAAATGAAAGATCCACTCCAGCTGGTGTATAGTTGGCATATATCTCAACTCATTTGGTTCTTGGGGCATTTTCAAGTGTTCCCAATCATGCCATTGACCTTTAACTTTAATATTGTGAGTAATTTCTTCATTAGACAGTGAGTTAATGGAAAATACTTCCTGAACTGTAATAGAGTCAATCGACAAAAGGAAAACATAAGTATTATATTCTCTATAGCGATGATTATTGTAAGTGATATTTTGTATTGAATATATTTCCATATCATACAATTATAAAACTTTCGTTATTGACCATTTACTCATTATGCTTAAGCCAACTGGCATATACGTTGGCATAAGTATGTCTCAAAACATTTACAAAGTTGATATCTAAATAATACGGTACTAATAGTCCATGTCAAAATGTGTAGCGATGTATGGATTACGATTTTATACTCTCATGCAATTTGTTTTTATCTCAAATAAATACAATAAATTATAAAAATATTGGATTTAGAATGTAATCAATGAACAATTAATATTTCAACTTATATGAAATGTTTATTGATTTCCAGGTTAAACACAAGGCGTAATGAAATGCATTACGTAATGTGACGCAATCGTGAATTGTGATTATTGTGTGAAAAATGTTAGACGTTACATAATAAATAGATGAATAAATGAATATGCGGTGTATGTGTGTGTGAGAGTATATATATATATATATATATATATAGTATAGTGTGTGTGTGTGTGTGTGTGTGTGTGTGTGTGTGTGTGTGTGTGTGTGTGTGTGTGTGTGTGTGTGTGTGTGTGTGTGTGTGTGTGTGTGTGTGTGTGTGTGTGTGTGTGTGTGTGTATACATGTAGATATTATAAAGCTAATAGGTTGGCTTACTTGTATGTTTGTACATTGCAACATGTGATTGCTTTCCAATTGATTTTATGATATTTTATATATTTTTTTCTTCACAATGCTACACATCATATAATTTCAATTGATCAATAGGCCATTTGCAGGTGAATTCGATTTATGGTTATGGACTAATGATTTGTTTTTAAACTCAAGCAAAATGGCAATATTCATTACACAAAATTGCACGTTAGTAATGTAAGTCACTAACATTCAAACCCTGGACAAGTTTAGATTCATTCTCAATAATGCACATGAAAATAGTTTGTTTAGGTGAATGTTCTATTCAGGTCAACAAAATAGATATTTCATTCTGCCACGGACTGATAAGAAGAAAACGGTTCTTCTGCGCAACTAAACTAATGTCACAAAAATGTGTCAAAAAAATGACAACTCGGGAAGCTGGACACACGTGTCTCGGATGTTGATATTGTTCCCTGAAGTTGGGGTATATCGGGCAATTCGCGGATTATTTCCCTTCATTTGTTTGATGTGAACTCGGTGGCATTGGTGCAACTTTCAAGACCTTCGGTCTAAGCAGAGATCGTATCTATAACGAATGAAAACAAATAGGTATATGGAGATAATTAAGACGTATATTTTACGGCCTGAATAAACAAGTCTACAACTGCAAAAGCACAAATGAGGATAAAAAACGTGCAAATTAAAATGATGTGCTTTATTCAATGTAGCATGTAACTGTTCAGTAATATAAGACCACACATCCATTTTGGAGAAAACCAATGTTATTATGCTATTATGTAGGACTTATGCATAGTGTATAGTATAATTATGTTTATTTATTATTCAAACATCAATAGATAAATTAATACATGAATAAATAGATGATACATAAGTCACAGACCAACCAACCAATCAATCATCAACCAGTCAATCAATTAATCACGTAACCAATCAATCAATCAATCAATCAATCAATCAATCAATCAATCAATCAGTCAATCGATCCATCCATCCATCCATCCATCCATCCATCAATATCCCATCCACTCCTTACCTCCTTGTTAGCAACTGTTTGGGCCAAAAATATCATCAAACCCTAAAAATAAAAGCACACACAAAAAAAAGCAGACGTGATATTTCATTTTAACTATGGCATGTACAAAACTGTTTGTTAGCAAATGCAAGAAAGTCACGCCACAAATAATTATCATCAGTGACGTACTGGGAATGAAATAGAATAACTAATACATGACCCAAGTGAAAAGTTGAATAACTTACATCTTTCACGTAAAAAGAATATCAAACAAAACTATTTGATTGTATGTATTAATTTAACACGGCGCCACTTGTAACTGGCACTGATCTTTAGCAATTAAAACAGAAAAATGAACAATGTTATGCATATTAGATGTATATTAACACACTTTATAC
>JZLH01S0330614.1:4991-17872 GCA_001188425.1 Eucidaris tribuloides | reverse complement strand
TGAACTCATTGTCATTCCTCTAGGTGAAGACAGACGCTAACTGCACTGAGAAACGCCTTTACGATCGCGAACGATACTGGCAGCATAGAAGTCGTCGCTGTTCTCGCGGTATTCTCGATGGCTGCAATTTTATGACACGATGAAAACACAAGCTACAAGAAGAGCCAACCATATATGTTTACATGATATGGTATTTAGAGCCCACGATGTTTGGAATTTTCATTCACACGTCCCGTGGGTGCAATATTTAGTGTCTGATTTACATCACTGGAACAGTAATATAACGCATCGTGAAAAGATACAGAATCACAATTTGTCAGTGTATTCACATGATCTATTGACTAATGCGTGGACTTATATTCTGGCCATTCTTGGAATCTGTGGGGCAGTAGTTACCATATCCAGTCACTGAGGTGTCTCATGAGATCTTTTGAGTTGTTGAGGTAACATTTGCAGTGGGTTTGTTTCCAGATTTCTATTGAAAGTAACATTTTGATGCGAAGCTATGCAAGGGCGTAGGCTGGTTTGGTCATAAATGGGGACGTTCACATCTTAGGGAGGAAGAACTAAAATTAAGGAAATCTTGTTTTTGTTGCCGTTTTAAGCAGGCTATGTAAGTTGTGCAAATTTCTTTTTGATTTGCCATGAGCGGAGAAGGGAACTCCTCTGCCTTAGCGGGGCGGGGGGGGGGAGTTCACGTGCACCACAACCAGTGCCGTTGGGGTACTGGAGGGACATGTAAACAAAATGATGCTAGAACATATGAATTTCTAAAAAGAAAACGATCCTCTTTTGCGCAGAGAAATCCGAGGTACCGCACAGGTCATGCAAACGCGACGGGGGAAGAATAGGACGGTAATCTAAGCCGGAAATCGATGTGCGCATGCGTGTCCTCGAAAAACCCTCCGTCGTATCCAAATCTAGAACCGTTGTCGAGCAAAATAGCGTTCGGTCCGTATGTACTACGGAAGCAGTGAACCACGGTGTAGTCAGCCAATCAGCGCTCTTTGTTCGGAGACGTTGGCCGGTTAGGCTCAAAAGTAAACATTATTTTACACACACATACACGTACACGTGTGCTTTATCAGGGATTTATTTAGCAGTTGATCTGAACGCAATGGAATCTATTGAGTCGAACATATAGCCGTCTTGTCCGTGATTTTTCACTTTGTTTCTTTATTCTTTGTTATACCATGCAGGGAGGTGGAAGGGACAACTCACTGGTTATACAACATTAATCAATAGAAGTAGATTTGAAGTACCATATACATTTAAAAAACAATTTATAGAAATGTGACAGGAAAGTTCGTATTTTTGATTTTACATTCACCATAGTTAAAGTTGTCTAGATCAAAGCAGTAGGATTCATTTTAATGTTGAAAGTCAAGGTTGCTTGGTGCGTATATATAAGCACAAACTTTCCTTCATCCACAACGTCGCAAACATAAGCTGTAAGGAGTCCCAGTCACTCGTAGCACGGAGGTACCCCCATGCTCTCTGTAACAACTCCCTGCTCGCACTCAACGAAGATTCACCATGTTGAAAATGGTGCACATGGAGTAGGCCTACACCACTGGCCTACACGTCACCAGTACTGACGTCACATGCACTCCGTACGTCTCCGTCCAAGCAAAAGCGAAACTGTCAAAAATCGGAACGGCCGCGCGATGCGGGGACCGTCACAGTTGGTTGATTCCGCGTTCTCTCGGTCTCTCCGTCGTGTTTGCGAACACTCGAACGCATAAAGGCTGCGTGCACCTGGGACTCAGAGAAAATGTAGTTTGTGTTTGGTTTTTGCCAATTCCGCGGGCCTTCTCCTATTCAATAACATTTGATTTTTAAATTTTTAGAATCCTGAGACTTCCCTCTACACACACCTATCGTCAATATATTTATAGATGGCGCACTTTCATTTTATGAAGCGGCAAAGTCAGAAAAATTGTGAAAAAAGGGGATCTTCCACGAGATATTTTACCAAAAAGGAAGTCTTTAGAATCGATTCCCGTGTCATAACATTGACTTCGGTCACATATTTTGATCTAACCTTAAAGAGAAACCTTTGATTATCATACATCTCATGTCAATAGTATATAAAGCTTGTAGATTTGCTACAATGGAAAAAATGTGCAAAAAACGACGGTTTTAATGTTCCAGTTTACCATTGTGTTGCAAAACTGTAGACCATGAAGAAAGTAAAAGATCGCTTAGAAATTGATTTGATGACAAAGCAAAACAGCAAAGTGTAGTAAATATGAAATGCGAAATTACACTGCAACTGCATCAAAGCCCGCATCAAATCAATGCAACTCATCAGAGTTTGCAGAGAATGAAAGCCAGTATTAACTAAGAGTAGTGGGAAGAAACGAATAGCTAATTTATGCAAAAATAATGTTCAGTCAAAATTATGTTTTACACGATAAAACGGTTATTTATAAATATATAAACTTCTGGAAAAAAAGCCTTGTTTTATTCTTTCTTTGAGTAATATCGTATATTGAGTTAATTATCATTTTCGAAACAACAGTTGTCCGTGCTAGACCGGTAAACACAAGTCTTTGAGTATTTGAAGATTTGGTGCTAACGTATTTGTCAAAGGACTGTAGTTATTCACAAGTTAGGGATGGTTGTTTTTTTTTTTTTTTTTTTTTGGTGAGGTCTCACAACGCGACCTTTTACTTTGGAAAAGTCGTCACCTTCGCCTCCAAATTGTGCGATAGGACGCCCCCACCGTTCATTAGGCCCATGATGGTAATTTACCACTACATGTATTACCATTCTCATTTGGTCGACATATATGTCATATCATAATTTATTTTCGTATAACTTGGTACTAAAATAATTATGTCAAACGGGTTGCAGTCCAGGTGACCAGCACCTGGTCGGAAATTTGCCAGCCACTACGCCAACAATTTTCTTCTCTTATATCCGTGACCTGTGTAGTTTATATTGTCGCCGTCAACAAACAATGAATCAAAATAGAACCATCCATCCTTGTAACGGCATTAAGTTTGCTCACAAAAAAGTTGACTTCTAGTGGAAATATTGACATTCTTCGCGACGAAAGTTTCTCTAATCCTGCCATAACACGTGTATTGACACCCTTTCAACGGTGTTTACGCCTTGCCTACCGCATTCCATAGATTCTAAAGACGTTTACATTCCATTTCTATTATGGAAATTGTTGACATCTCGGGCGAAATTATTGGCATGCGTCGCTTGTTGGCATTGATGTCGAACTTGGGGGAAGGACAACGGTAATGAAAACAGAACTTTGTTTACACCTTGTCTACGTCATATTATCCAAAGTCAACTACATTCTTCGGTGTGGAGATTGACACGGTGCAGGTTCAAATTCTATCAGGGCGACGCAAGGGTAAAATCTTTGGAGGGGCGAAATCCTTCGGTGAAATTTTGCGGCCTCCCCAAAAAATAAGTACATGTACTAGCCAAACTGCAAGCCAAACAGCATCCGACAATCGAGGGGCAGGGAGCCGTCGATGACGAAAAGGCACTTTTGCCTGCCAAAATATTGTTTTTACTAGCCAAACTGCAAGCCAAAGAGCGGTGGGGGGGGGGGGCAGGGAGTCGTAGATGACGAAAAAACGTATTTACTTGCCAAAATTGTTTTTATAGCCAAACTGCATCCGATGAACGGATGGAAGCTGGAGCTGCCGACGATCAAAAAGCATTTTGGTCCCCTTCCTCGAAAAAATACTAGCCAAATTAGCAACACTGATTTGGGCGAAATTTGGGAAAGGCGGTTAAAATTCCCGTTATTTTGATTAGTTTGAAAACAATAGGGGCGGTCGCCCCTCCCCCTGCCCCTGCCCCCGCCCTCCCTGTGGCGCCGCCCCTAAATTCTATGATACTAGGCTAAAAAGGCGATGATGACATGATTGAGTATGGAGCGATATGGAATTTTTCCTTTTACTTACACTGGCGGACGCATGGAGTCGGGAGGGCCATGCGAGCTGTGAAGATCAAAGTCGAACGAGTAAACCCTGTTCCAAATATTGAATCCGAATCTGTCGTCATTTCGTCTGATGACTGTAACATCATCAATACATATTTCTAATTTCAGCAGATTGGAAAACAAAATGAGATGTGTGGTCATATAACACCTCTCTGGCAGGGCATAAGTGTATGTGTGCCTGTATGTGTGTGTGTGTGTGTGTGTGTGTGTGTGTGTGTGTGTGTGTGTGTGTGTGTGTCTGTATGTGTGTGTGTGTGTGTGTGTGTGTGTGTGTGTGCGTGTGTGTATGTTATCAAATGAAAAAAATGTATATGTGCGTGTGTGTGTGTATATGTGTACATGTGTATATGTGTGTGCGTATATGTTTGTGTGTTTGCGTATGTGTTTGTATTTGTGTTTGTGTTTGTGCGTGTGTATTTGTGTGAATATGTGGGTTTGTGTGTGTTGTGTGTTTGTGTATGTGTGTGTGTGTGTGTGTGTGTGTGTGTGTGTATGTCTGTGTGTGTGCGTGTGCGCGCGCGCGCGTGTATGTGTATGTATGTGTTGTGAAGGGGTGTCAGGGAAGATTACTGGGAACCATGTCTTTCGCAGTTTTACGTCATTAGCTTTACTGTTTTAATCAGTTAAAGAGTGTTACGGCGTTATTCTACAATTACGAGGATTTAATCCATCGTTGGTAACGATTTTGACTTGCAAAGGTGAGGAGTCAAAATCTGGTTAGTTAATGTTAAATAGCCACAGTACATTAACTCCGAGTGCCAGAATTATACCCCCCCCCCCTCGAAGGTGTGTCTGTGCATCTACAGGACTTGTATTCATCAATTAATTATCAAATTTATATCCCGATCTGAAAAGACCCTTATAAACTCTGATAACGTTATCTCCACTAAACATCACATATACTTTTAAATCCCGTATAATAATCCGTGCTATTTTTCGTTTTGAATTTATATTAATAACAACAATCAACGCGGCAGCTTGATGTGTTTTGCTTTGAAGTTGTATAGGTCAATATTTCCGCTAAAATGAATCTCCTGTTCCGTAATTATTATGATTTTTTTTCACACAGAGTGATTGTTACTTATTTCCTTATTAATCGTTCATGAAGGACTAAAATCAAGGATGGAATTTGTGACCTGTCACCATGATACCCTGATAAAGTCGCACATCTTATGAAACCTAAATACCATTACTACTACTACCGTATTACTTCTACTCTACTACTACTACTACTACTACTACTACTACTACTACTACTACTACTACTACTACTACTACTACTACTACACTACTACTACTACTACTACTACTACTACTACTACTACTACTACTACTACTACTACTACTACTACTACTACTACTACTACTACTACTACCACTACTACTAATCTACTACTACTAAAATAGTGGTAAATAGCGCCCCATGTGGTGACCTTGAGAAATTTGATGATTGCATTTTGTAGAGTTTTGGTTGTTTTACATATGTGCCAAATTTGAGAGTGATTGGTCAAAATAATAATGATTTTAGAGGGGGGGCACAATGTGCCCTGTCCCTTGGGCCACGGAGAGCCAAAAATAGCTTGGGATTTTTAGGGTTAATAGATGACCACTTCTGCTCTCCATTAAAAATGATTTAGCACACACACACACACACACACACACACACACACACACACACACACACACACACACACACACACACACACACACACACACACACACACACACACACACACACACACACACACACACACACACACACACACACACACACACACGACACGACACGACACACGACACGACACGACACACACAGACACGACACGACACGACGACACGACGCACACACACACACACACACACACACACACACACACACACACACACACACACACACACACACACACACACACACACACACACACACACACACACACACACACACACACACACACACACACACACACACACACACACACCACCACCCCCCACCCACACACACACACACACAACCGTAGGGACTCGATCCACACGTGACAGCCCTATTACTGCCGCGATAACTGAAGCAGGATCAAAGTTTAGCAAAGTTTTAGTGAGATTTGGTGTGAATGATTGATCGGTCGAGTGATCGATAGGCTGACCACGATTTGATTTTTTTTTCAATCCGGTAAAACTGAGAGAAAGAACGATGAACTGCAACTTTTTTTAAACACAGGTGTGCGACAATGTACTCAATCGGTCAAAATATGCTCGGACAACTCTGTGTCAATATTCTGGCAGCATTTGGTATGCTGATTAAATCAGCGGGGGATATCTGCTTTACTCATGGATGAAAAAATTGTTGAATTAATCATTGAATTGAAGTATAAAAAAGATGGACAACATGTACATTCCACCAACCATCAAATATTCATTCGTCACGGATTTGGGTCAAAGATGGGCTTGAAGTATTTGTTGAATCAGAAATCAAGATTTCGGGTAGGCGTGTGCGATCCAGAGTACACGTTGTTCTCATTCTGACCAAATATCCTATCGCACTGTCTTTGACCGAGTGATTGATTGATGAAACCATTTGTAACCGATTTTTCAACTGTCTGTGGATCAAAATTGCTGGATTTTGAACTCATTCATACAAGTAGTTCATGTCTTGGTGGAAAGATTTTGAAGCTTTTTTTGTTAACGTTTAGAATCAGTAATTGATCATAACGACACCTGTTATCCTAATTCTTAAAGAGAATACACAGTACTGGTTGATTACTTGCAGAACAACAACATTTCAATATCAACTGCTTTCAAACCTTCTGTGAACAGATGGTATTCTAAAAATGTCACTATAGTACAGGAGAGAGTAGTTGAAAACAACAGAACACTTAGTTTTGGACATATCTGTTACACAAATCCCCACTGCTGACAAAGTACTAACACAGAAATCTATATGTGGGACTATGTTAATTGTTGCCATACACACTGCAGCAACGGAGCCTACTCCGTCGGGTACTCAAACTGCCAATTCCTCAACTTTTTATTGCATATGAAATGAATTAGTCCCACATTATAATGCAAATGTAATTTACTCTCAGCTGGAAAATATGGAAATGTAAAATTTTGATGAAAGATTTTCCATCATCAACCAGTACTGTGTATTCTCTTTAACTTCTCTGATTGATTGAATAAATTAGTTTGAGTGTCATGAACAAATTGTAAAACTTAGCTTGACCCTGTTAACTTAAAGGGATACACTGCGCGATGATATCTATATCTATATCTATCTATCTATCTATCTATCTATCTATCTATCTATCTATCTATCTATCTATCTATCTATCTATCTATCTATCTATCTATCTATCTATCTATCTATCTATATGCTAATGAAATTAAATGGTACATCTTGTAGGATTACAAGATACTCTAAGTTTTCCATATTTTCCATACAGATTATTACGGAAGCCCATTAGTGCTACACGTACATAAAGATTTCAGTGGAGCTAACTGGCGGCCGCCACTTATTGTATGTGGGTATATATCTAGGTATGCGTGGCGTGTGTATATTTGTGTGTACATGCGTGTGTGTCTGTATGTGCCTGTGTTTGGCTGTATGTCTGTCTGTATGTCTGTATGTTTGTGTTTGTGTCTGTATGTGTCTGTTTGTGTGTCTGTATGTGTGCATGTCTGTGTGTGTCTGATTGTGTGTCTGTGTGTGGCTGTATGCTTGTCTGTGTGTCTGTATGTTTCTGTCTGTGTGCCTGTATGTGTCTGTTTGTGTGTCTGTATGTGTATGTGTCTGTCTGTGTGTCTATATGTGTCCGTTTGTGTGTGTATATGTCTGTGTGTCTGTATGTGTCTGTTTGTGTGTGTCTGTGTGTGTCTGTATGTGTCTGTTTGTGTTTTTGTGCGGGTTTGTGTCTGTTTACGTATGTGTGTAATGTGTCCGTGTGTATCTTTTCATGTTTGTGTGTCAGTGCGTGTGTCTGTGTGTGTTTGCATGGGTCTATGTGAGTTCAAAAGGTAAAGTACTATTTTTTTTTTACCAATTTTAATTCTGATTTCTTATACCAATAAAGCTCTGTGAGAAGTTCCAAACTTCTCAGAATTGTCAATTGTGTGTTTCGTTGATTGTGCAAATTGATGAAAATTTATTCAGAATTACAAAAATGTCACAACTCGATATATTGGCGGATTCTAATTCCGAATTTATGATCTGATATGGCTTGGTCTGATCATCCAAACTTCTATGCAGAATTGTTAATACACACACAGAAACACGGAAACACACAGACAAACATACAGAAACATACACACAAACAGACACACAAACAAACACAGACACATACAGACACACAAAAAGACACACATAGCCATAAACAGACAAACATAAAAACACACAGACATACAGACACGCCACGCAGATATACAGAGACACTCAGAGAGACACACAGACATGTACACAGACACTTACAGACACATACATACACGCAAACACACACAGGCAGACAGACACACAGAGATGCACACTCCCCATATATACGTAAACACCTATACCCACAATTACTACCAACAGACACACACATACACACAGAAACACACAAACAAACACACAGACACATATAGACACACACAGACAAACAGACATACACAGACACATAAGACACACAGAGACACAGAAACACAGACACACATAGACACATACATACCCACAGACAGACAGACAGACAGACAGACAGACAAACACAGAGATGCACACCCCATATATACGTAAACCCATATACCCATATCTAGGCCTACTACCAACACACAGACACACACAGACACACACATGGACACAAAGAAACACACAAACACACAGACACATATACACAAACATATACATACACACAGACACATACAGACACACAAACATACATACAAACAAACACAGACACATATACAGGCACAGACACACACAGACACACACATAGACACAAGCACTGACAAACACACAGACACATACAGACATACACGGACACAGAAACATACACACAAACACACAGACAAACGCACATACACATACACACAAACAGACGCACAGAGAATCACAGACACGTACAGACACACAAACAAACACATACATACATGCAAACAGACACATACAGACACATGATACACAGTGAACAGACATAAAAACACACAGACACATACAGACAAAAACACAGACACACAAACACGTACTGACACACAAACTGACAAATGCAGCACACAGACAGACACACGGGCACACACATACAAACACATTCACATACAGACAAACAAACACACGGGCACACAAACAGACACATACAGACACACAAACAGACACATACAGGCACACAGACAGAAACATACAGACACACAGGCAAGCATACAGCCACACACAGACACACAATCAGGCACATACAGATACATACACATACAGACACATACAAACACACATACACAAACACAAACATACAGACACACATACAGCCAAACACAGACACATACAGACACACACATACACACACACACACACACACACAACAACACACACACACACACACACACACACACACACACACACACACACACACACACACACACACACACACACACACACACACACACACAACACACACACACACACACAACACACACACACTAACCCACATACAATCCAAGTGGTGGCCGTCAGATAATTAAGGTGGCGCCAGATATATAAGTGGCGGCCGCCAGAAAATTAAGTGGTGGCCGCCAGATAATTAAGTGGCGGCCACCTATTAGCTCCACTGAAATTTTTATGTACGTGTGGCACTAATGGCTTCGTAGATTAAAATGCTAAAGACACAAGTTAACAATAACCACAGTTTAAAAACTGTGAGCTGCATAATCCTCCATGCTCTAAGTGTCTTTGATAAGGTTTAAAACTGAAGCCCTGAAAAAAATGTATTTCAAAATGATTATTTATTCTTTGAAAAGCTCAGGTTGACCTGATTCACCTACCCATTTTCTCGCATAGGCTAGTGTGTATGGATTTAGGCTATTTTATACTCCATCGCAGTGGTAATTCAATGGGTGGTCTTTATTCATGCATATCTTGCCGTGGCAGCATAACTTTCCAAACTGTTGTATAGGATGTTTATTTGTCCATTAAGCCCTACTACGAGCGTATGTAGCTCAGATATCAGAGTTTGACAATTTTATTTTAAATTGAAGCTCCACAGTGTTAATTTGTGTCTTTAAGCTCTTGAAAAGAGTTCATTATGTCTGACTTTTTTTTGGTAAAAGAACCATAAAATATCACCTCCAACAAAGGAGGACTCTTTTACCAATCTTCTCTTTCATTAATCCATTTGACCTGTCAGACGTATTTTAACGGTCATAGAACAATTATTGTAACCACAAACTTTTATTGTCTCTCAATGATGATAAAGCTTGTGTAAATTAGAACAGCATGCCCGCTAATACATAAAGCACAATGATCATCCATCGAACTGGCACTTGAACTCCATCTAACCTTACTTGTACGGAAGACCCGTGAAAGCACCACGTCCTGTCCAATTTCCAAATTCCAATTTAATAATTTAGTAATTATATATATGTATATATTTTCAAAGACTTGAAGGTATATAACACCTAGTCCGCCAGAAAAAACCTGTAGGCCAAGACCACCCAAGGGAGACAAGAAAAGTGGTCTTTATGAAACAGGTGGTCTTTAAGTACAAGTTCCTGTAATCCTATACATTTCAATGAGAAGCACTTTTTAATTAAGGGAAACAAAAAATTATGGTCTTTATAGAAAGACGGTAAGTTGTCGAATGTGCTTTTACGTTACATAACACAGAAGATTAATGATTATTAGTTTAACAATTGAAATCTGCAGTGGTAGCGAACGTACATTATCATCTTTAATCATTGTCGATTGTACTGTACTTTTTTGGCTATCATTTCTAATTATTTCATGATTGATAATTAACGTCTTACTAATGTCTGATTATCACCTCAATAGTGAATTTAAGAAATACAACTTTTAAGCTTGAAAAAAAAACCCAGTTATGATTTGTTAGGGCACATATCCTAGTCTGACATGCACTGCTTCAATGCTTTTCTTTAAGATAACGGAATAGAAACAAAGATTGTAAGAGTAATGAAACTCATAAATTAAATCTCGTGTACAGCAGAAGAGTAATCAACTACATAGGCTTGTATCATTGAAATACAAATGGTTGTACTTTTACGGAAAAGGGGGATCTTCATTAATCGCACTGGAAAAAAAATCTGATGTTAAAGGGTTCGTAAAACAGAATTTAAACCAAAATCTAAGTAAAAGAAAATACTTGGCATGAGTTTGTAAGAAAAACAGTCAATTCAAAAGATAAAATTCTGATTAAAAAAAACAGACAGTGTGGTGTACGATACAGAGAGAAGGAATCGGAAGGGTGTAACCAAATCATTACTAATATATGCGTTCGGGGAAGGGTGTTTCAAAAACACGGGGAAATGATACAAAACAATTATCGTTTAGGGACAAATACCATTAAAACAATGAGGTGAGCTAATATACCTTAGGTCCGCTAATACTCCCGGAGGCCTGTCTTTCTGATCCAGTTTCACCTGACAGTGACCTTTAAGACTGTCTGATGACGTCATTCAGGTATACACCGTCAGCCAAGAAGGGGACCTCGAGACACGACACCCTCAACGGTCATTGTCACTGCCTCGTGCTGTGTCGAGGTGATGATGCAAACAGAAAAAAGTGGGGGTGGGGAGACTTAATCACGATTACCAAGGAAGTATTGATATTGTGTTGATCGTATATGATCCATTTAAACATTGTGTCCATGATCTGCACACCCCGAAATGAACTTATCGACCAAATAAGCTGCAGCCATTCGTGATGTAAAGATTCACATCGTATCTTCACCTCTCACAAAAGCCTTGGGGCTAAAAAGTCAGGTTTTGTGAAAATAAATGCTAGTAAAATTCAAACACAGTGCACCGACGTAACGTCGCTCACTGAATTTGAATTTTATACAGCCGTTAAACTAGTCTAACTGCCAGACATGATTTGTGTATCATGTAGTAAAAGCTGAATATCTGTGATCAGAGTTTACATGGTCAAAAATCACGGCAGTGAAGGCGGACCAAAGTCTCGCAATATTTGCTTCGGTTAGACTCTACCAAGTTCAAATTAGTAGGTGAAAGCTAGGCCCACATCCAGTGTCTGAAACATAGACTACCGCTACAAAATACAACTTGACCAAATCTAAACAGAAATGGTTTGATGTGCAAATCAAAATCACAGCCTTTGTTTCAGAATACTTCAAATTAAAAATATGAAAAGCATAACATCTACGTGCTACCAAAGTATCTGTTTTCGTGTAAAAAAATGAAGAACTAAAACTGCACATTAAATTTGTAATTACAAATTGTGAAAAGTATGAGTGACCAGTTTTACCATTATATTTTCCCCTCCACACTATAGTCTTAGAAAATCGCACACAATGAAACGCTTTGAGGGCTAAAGAAATGTGGGGGTAGGGCGACATTTTTCCGCACTTGTGGATAAGGATATCTGCGCGCTGATCATTTAAAAATCACAATTTGTGAGTCTGACCAAATTTAGACAGGTTTGATGGATTGGTTTGATGCTGTTTTCTGATGTCTGGCCTGGCAATATCATACTTTGTGAAAGATCGATTAACATTTTATCAGATCAACAACAACTATACTCTGCTTTAACATGACATGCAATTGGGTTAAATAGAAGGAAAACTTGCGACATACTCTACCTAAATTGTGTAACATTCAGGAAATTTGATTATTGCAGACGTGCTTCATGATGTGGTCAAAGTAGCATTCGAAACCGCAAATCAGAAGAGTCCCAGCCGGCTACGCGTTAATGTATACACAATGG